>APFE030169638.1:126744-181584 GCA_000404065.3 Pinus taeda
TGGTACTCTTATGCCTTTGAGTCCATATGAATTTGCATATCAGACTGTGCAGTCGTTTTCCGACCCAATATCAACCCAAATCGACTTAATGAACGAAGTCCATGAAGACTCATTTTCAACATCAACATCGAAACTAGAAACGTTTTCCGAACTTGTTCAATCAGATGAGCAAATTTGTGAAATCCTATGTGTTGATCAGTTACCATGGGAAGATCTACATCACAGATCTTCGTTCTTACCCAAGAGCGATTGTTTTGAAAACGATTTTCATCAATATTTACAGTTGAATACGTTAAGGACGCTCAGAATCCAATGAAACATCCTGACTCTAAGTTAAATTTGGGAAATATTTCAAAAACTATTCCCCTTGACATTTCAGTTAAACCTAAAATAATTGAAAACGTTCATATAGGTGCCTCTTGTACAAACGATGAAATCAAAACATACAAGGCCCTATTTGAAGAATTATGTGACGTGTTTTCCTGGTCCTATGAGGAAATGCCAAGAATCGATCCAGCAATCGTAATTCATGAAATTAAAACCTACCCAGATGCTAAACCAGTTTGGAAACGTTTGCGTGAAATTCACCCTCGAAAAGTTGCTGCGATTAAAGCAGAAGTTGAAAAACTGTTGAAAGCAGGGTTCATTTATCCGATCCCATTAACGGATTGGGTATCGAATATTGTTCCTGTGAAAAAAAAGCAAGGGACAATAAGAATCTGTATCGACTATAGGGATATTAATCGAGCATGTCCAAAAGACAATTACCCTACACCCTATATCGATCAAATTATTGATGATTGTGCCGACAGTGAAATCTTCCCCTTTATGGATGGCTTTTCCGGCTACAATCAAATCAATATTCTCCTTGTCAATTAACAAAAAACGGCATTCATTTGTCCTTCGGGAACATTTGCTTATTGCAAATTACCTTTTGGTCTTAAGAACGTCGGCGCAACTTTTCAAAGGGATATGTCTTACGCGTTTCATGATATAAAACACATTGTGCAACCTTATCTCGATGATTTGTCTGCTCATTCCTTACATCGAGTTGATCACCTTATCCATTTACGAGCGATTTTCATGAGGTGTAGGCATTATCGAATTCGGTTGAATCCCCACAAGTGTGTGTTTTGCATCGAAACGGGTCGGTTACTGGGATTTGTGGTTTCAAAAGTCGACATTCGTGTCGATCCTTCGAAGGTCTAAGTTATCATCAAATTGCCTCCTCCTTCGAGTCTTCGCCAACTCCAGAGTTTACAAGGGAAAGCAAGCTTTTTATGTCGATTTATCCCTAACTACGTCGAGATTACAAAGGGTTTTACCCGGTTGTTGAAACGAAGTGCTTCATTCTTTTGGGATGAGATAGCTCAGAAATCTTTTGATGCGTTACAACATGCGTTGACCCATGCACCGTTGTTGCATCCTCCCAACTACAATTAGGATTACTACTTGTATCTCGCCGCTTCCTATTCCACCATTGGGATGGTGTTAGTTCAGGAGGATGAATTCGGTACGGAACATGTGATATATTTCTTAGTCGCACGTTGAATCCCACTGAGTTGAAATATTCACATGTGGAGAAGTTGGCCTTGGCAGCTGTTCAAGTTGTCCAACGATTTCGTCATTACATTTTATTACGCAAAACTATGGTCATTTCTGATTGTAACCCCATGATCTATATTTTGACTAAACAATTGCTGGGGGGCAAGTACTCCAAATGGATTGTCATCTTGCAGGATTTTGATTTGGAATTTGAAAAATCCAAGTCAAAGAAATCTTTATTTTTTGCGGAACTTATGTGTGACTTTCCCCGTGTTGATTCCGAAACTGTGGCAGAGGATCCCATTGTGAACAAATCCTTGTTTCTGATCAGCACTTTAGACCTGTGGTATGGAGATATCATCACTTATCTCCAAACCCAAACCTTTCAGCCTGATCTTTCACGATCCGACCGTCGAAAAGTCCGATTCCAATCCCAGCAATTCAAAATTATTGGTGACACTCTTTATCGCCTGGGGGCAGACTATATTTTTTGACGTTGTCTCACTCATGAGGAAGCCGAGGGGGTCTTAAATGACTATCACTCTAGAGCGTGTGGCGGTCATATGTCTGGGTATGCCACTGCCCAAAAGATATTGCGCGCTGGCTATTTTTGGCCGTCTTTGTTTAAAGATTGTATTACTGCGGTCCGAAAATGCCACAATTGTCAAATTTTTGATCGAAAGATGCGCGCTCCACCTACTCCTCTTCACCCTATAATTGCCTTTGGACCTTTTTCCAATTGGGGTATCGATTATATTACATGTAACCCTCACTCGGCCGAGGGGCATGCGTACATTATCCTTGCGGTAGATTATTTTACTAAGTGGGCCGAGGCGATGACTACATTTGAGGCAGACGGCAAAACAGCTGCAATTTTCGTATTTAATCATATAATTCTAGGTTTGGTGTTCCACAAGCGATTATCACTGACCATGGGCATCATTTTCGAAACGTTATGATGACAGAACTTACAGACCAGCTTGGCTTGCGTCATGATAGTTCAACTCGTTATTATCCACAAGCTAATGGTCTGGTTGAAGCCATCAACAAAGTCCTAGTCATCATGATCCGATGGATCATCGGGATTCATCGGTCGAATTGGCACAACATGTTATTCTCAGTGCTATGGGCATATCGAACCTAAGTCAAAACATCAACAGGGTTCACTCCTTTCCAACTAGTTTATGGTTTGGAAGCTATGTTACCTATTGAATGCGAGATCCCGTCATTACGAATGGCCATCGAATTACTTCCAGCTACTTCTGAAGAGGAAAGACGTTTATTATACTTATCTCAGCTAGATGAGAATCGCCGCGATGCTACATTAGCGACCGAATCTCATGCCAAACGTATTAAGGCTCAGTATGATCGAAATGTAACCCCTCGAAATTTTTCGGAAGGAGATTTAGTCCTTTTGTACGATCAAGCAAATGATAAATTGGGCGCAGGAAAATTCGTGCCTATGTGGCATGGTCCTTTTGTTTTCAAGCGAAAGCTAGCGAAAGGGGCCTATGAGTTGGTAGACTTTGACGAGGTCTCTTTAGGTAAACCCAGAAATGGTCTTTACCTGAAAAGATATTATGCTTAAAGCGAGGGTGGAGATTTTTAGTTAGGTTAGTTTTTCTTCTAGCTGGTGTATTTTAGATTAAAGTGTGCTTATCTTAGAGATTGAGTTTCCCGTCGTTATTCCTGCTTATCCTGGTTTTACGTTTGATGTCGCAGATGTCGACGCCTCTTCAAACATATATTGGTTACGCTGGTGGCGCTTGTCTTAGTACACAGAATATTTCTTCCGCAGCTTGGGTTATCTATTCACCCTCTGACGAGTTGGTATCTATGCATGGGGTAAGCCTCAGTCAAACAACAAACAACATTGTAGAGTATAGTGCAGTGGTGGAATTATTATCTGAATCTATTTCATTTGGGATTCGGATAGTGAGGTTAGATTCTGAACTCGTTGTATTACAGCTTAATAGAGTATACGCCATTAGAAATCCAGTTTTATTAATATTATTTTTGAGAGTGCGTCTCTTGGAACGTGAATTTGATTACATTGAATATCATCATATTCCAAGATCTTTAAATACATTAGCAGATGCAATTGCTTCTCTAGTGTTAAGTATACATGTGCGATAATCATACAGGTAAATTTAAAAACATTCCATAACATGTTTAACAAGACAAGCCAGTAATAACGATATCATATATATATAGGAGTGTGTCAAAAAATACATCGCCTTCGATCATAGGTTGAAAAACACCTTATGATCAGAAAAAATGATAAGTACAAAAAGTAAAATGTCACATGTGACTACATAAGTGATCATCCCATCATTGGTGATGATCTCGATACGAAACCACTGCATGAGCCACCTTACAAAGGAACCTCCTAAAAGGTCCTGAGACTCCAATCACATAGCGCTGAAGCCGACGAGGAATGTCTTCTATGCTCGTCTCAGGAATATCTCCTGTCAGGCGCTCAAGGTGACTCTCCAACTCAGCCAAGGTCTCTGCTGACTCGTCCTGTGGGGCTGGAGCTGGTGCAAGTGGTTGCCTTCTCTCGAAAGGCCGGAGAGCGGCTGGTCAGTGTGGACCCACATCTGCATTTCAAAACATTATTACTATCAGTTTTGAGATGATATAAAAATAAATAAAAATTAACATTAGGAAAAGTTGAAAATGATTACCTGATTCATCCCATTGCTCTCCTGGAGGAAGAGCCATGTCTGGGTTACCACGAAAATCAATCCCAGTATGTGGAAAGTCCTAGATAGAAAAGACCTAATGTTCCAACCACTGGAAGAACTCAGGTTTGAACCGGATGACCTCGGTCCCCTCATCAGGATGACGGGCCATAACTACAACCCATCGCATCAGTCTAGGCTCTCGGGGATGCCCGGGTACAACTGTGAGGTGCTGCGGGATGAGCATTGGAATACACTCCAGGCCAAAGCTGACGACTATAGCACCATAACCAAAAGTCTTTAGTTGCCCGTTCTTGGCCTTGGTCAATTGGCCCTTCACGTTGGCCAACACAGCATCGCACCGGTTAAAAACGGTGCCCTGAAAGCAGTCGACTGCCATCCGCATCTGGGATCTGGTGGTAATGTGTAAAGTGGCAGCCCTGCAAAGTCGAGTAACAGTGAATGCAATTACTTTCAGTTCAGGAAGGGTTATGTATTTGATATCTATACCCTTGTCTCGAGACTACCTGTAGCAGTACTCTAGTCGAAGGCTATCGACGGACTGGCCACCCGCCCTAGCCCCAAACAAGGTCAAATCAACGCCTCTATTAGGCAAACCGGTCAAAAAATATATGTCCGCCGGCTCAATCTCAAGCTGGTGGCCACCAATCAAGAAGCACTGGTCCTGAACGTTCCACCTGTCAACCATCCACTGCAAAAAGTCCACCTGATCCCTCATGCCAGGAATGGCCCAGTATTTGTACAGCCCACACGCCCTCAATGCATCAAGCGAAGGTTGATGATTCCATGCGGCTGCATCCACATCCTCGTGCTCGCGTTCTCTCCAATCCAGCATGATATACTCCCTACATGAAACCAAAAGAATATTTAGCATGCTAGAAAAGTTTTTTGTTGGTCCAATTTTGAGGATTCTTGGTTTGAAACCCTTGCGCCGGGGTACGCACCCTGCCTTTAGACACAGTACGTGGGACCGCACTTTGTCTAAAGGGAAGGTGCGGACCCCGACCTTTTTCCCAATGGAGAAAAAGTCGGGGTCCGCAGGTTAGCAGTGGCGGACCTGCGTACCCCGAGCGCGGGTTTTTAGCCCAAAAACCCTCCTAAAAAACCAAATAGATGACTAAAATGAAAAACTAAATGGATGAAAAACAAGAGGAGGAGGATGTGGATTACCTGGTGAAGACGGCGTCCGATTCCGACGGTTGGATTCTCCGCAATCCTCTCGGGAAGTTTTCAAGGCAAAAGGACTATTTCCTATCCAAATCACAAAATGGTAAAAATGAATTGTAAAACCCCTTTTTATAAGTTTTTTAAGTAAATAAATGCAAATTTGTTTATGTTTCACTTTAAAAAGGTATTTTTTCGACATTTTTTATCTCTTTCAAGCAGGTATGAGTAATGTTCGTGTTTTTGTGCAAGATAACAAGATTATTCAGGCAAAATCGATCATTTTCAACCAGAGTCACCTTTTAAGCCCTTTTCTCACTCCTAAAACATGAAAAGATTGCAGAGTTTCTCTTTTAAACTCGTTAAAACGGAATTAAAAGACGGTCGATTTACAGCTCTTTTTCGACCGTAAAAACATAAAAAGATCGCCGAATTTTTGTCGTTTCAAATTCGATATTGGTTATAAAACGACGTGTTCTTGGTCGCTTTTTTACATTTTCGAATCAAAGGCACTGATAACGAAAAGTACTCCTTGGTCGTAAAATATCAAGCCGTTCTCTCAAGTATTATTTTATACTTTTTCGAGCTTGGGAGACACAAATTTACGAAAAAGTCAAACCCTGGAGTCTTCTTTAGTCTTTTCAGACTCTCTAAAAATGAAAAACGCTGAGTTTCTCCTATACTGGACTCGTTAAAATTCGACAGTAAAGGACCTGTTCCATTACAAACAGGAACGAACCACTCCTTCTTAGGGTTTGCTTTTAAACTAAGTTGGACTCACCCGAAGGGTGAGCTTATAATCAAGCATATGTTATCCTCCTCAAGCTTGTAAAAAATAAAGAGGTACTTGCCAGAAATGGTGGGGGAAAAGAGAGAAAAGTAAGTCTGTGTTTGTCATACTTTATAACCACTCTTGAACACGACACTTTCATTCACCTGGGTTGGAAATCCTTTACCTAACAGTTGATCAAACCATATTGAAAGTCTTCAGCCGGTTTCTGGGTATTAACTTTGGGTCAATCATCACCAAACCATCTGTCGTGTCGTTATGTGTTCAAGAGCTCAGTGTAAATAAGCCATTCATCTGCAAAATGTCTGTCATCCATCTTGACCATCCCTGAGTCAGTCCTTGCAACTAAATTTCTTCAACTTGATCTATGATTTCGTGTCGTGAGCTTTCTTACGACGGATCACTTTCTATCGACTTCGACTCATTATCTAGAAAGATGATCTAGGAATCGTCAGTACCTTGAGATCTGCATGCCTCAATGGCAGGTTTCTCGCCTTTGACAACAGTTCACATCATCGAATTTCGATCAAAGGATTCCGTGACATGTTCGACATCAACACATCTTATCACATTTCATGGATTGTGTTGAGTACTTTGAGATCCATTGTCATTATTGGTGGTTTCTCTCATGCTTGTTAAAAGTTTACATCATTGACTGGTAATCAAGCGGTTTCTACCATGTTCGACTTCAACACATTCAATCGCATGGATAGAATCATACTATTCGGGACGTAGAAATGAAGACCCTGGATCTAGTTTCCACCATCCAGGTTGCGAGGAATTTTGTATTCATTATATTATGGACTATTCATAAACAGATGGCTGCGTCCATATTGTGTCCACATGTTGTTGAGGGATTTTATCCCCTAAGGCTCTTGGGTGGAACCCTAGCAGACTGAAAGTTGTCTAAATCAAGAAACATGCACACGCATAGCCATTATGCTAGAAAAAGCTATTTCTAAGGTGATAAGGACGTACCTCGGGTCCTACAAAACCAACAATTCCAAAGAGTGCAACAATATATGGACAAAGATTTATATGAAAATCGTCTTTACGTTATACAAGAAAGGAGTTAGTTATAAACCTTTAAACATCCATTCATACATGGAATTCAAACATGAACATCATTAACATAAAGAAAGAAGCATATCGGGAACAAGACGTGTTTCTTTATTAGAAAAATAGAATAGTACAGAAAAGGAGCAATATCACCTAAGCAACTTCTGCAGGCTCAAAGCTCAGCCTCCTTCTGGATCCATCCCGCCTCAAGCCTCTAGTAGATCACCTTCCATTACTCACTCCAAGATGTCATAACTAAGGGATGAACATCAAATCACAAGGAAATAAGGGTTTCCTGTACAAATGGGGGAAGTGCAGAAGGCACAAGGGTCTTCAAACCTGATCAGGGGGAAATCTCAGTATAATTACCTTTCTCTCTCTTCTCTCCTCCTCTAGGCCTTCCCTTTGGTGTCTTTTTATACCAATTCCAAAGTAGTTTTTTAGTTAGGAATTGGTTGGGGACAGTTGAGGCCACAGGCACTAACAAGTGATCAGCAGGTAAAACCTGCGATCTCCGCCCGAAAATAAGGAGTTTTATATTTTTTCAGTGTTTTAATACATATACGCGGGTTGGGTATATATGAACCCATGTATACACGCGTTTAACTCAGGGCAATGTCGCGTACAGGGAATAAAACACTGTTTTTTAGATTTTGGACCAGGTCTGGAAGGAGGGGTTGCCCTAGGCCATGAATGCAACATCACAAACCATAATAGTGAGATTTGGAGCTATAACATGTAGTCAACTAGATGAAGGTGGCCAAGTTAAGTGGCCAAATTTTCCTTGTTCAACCTTAACCATCTCATTTTGTCATGCATTTCTTTCAATTACACAAATGAAAATAGAGGAGTGGGTTAGTCACTTACCTGTGAGTCGAATGTATGTGCTGTGAGGTATTTTGGCTCCTCTTACTGCTACATGCTTGTATTTCCTTTGTTGCATGCTATCTGCCTTTTGATGTGTGGTTTTTTGCCTTGTGCAAGTTTCCTCTAGCTAGATATAAGCTTCATATGTCTCCTTCAATCCTCATGGCTACACTTCTTTTACTACTATAGTTTGATTTTAATGGGATCAACTAGTATAGGAATTCTTATACGAGCTTTTGTAGCTTCTCCGCCATTTGAAATTTCAGCTTATTTTTGTGTTGGGGGCTATGAGGATGATGCCAGAGATGCTGATGGAGATGGATAGGTAATAGATGAGGTGTAGGTGAGATTTGAGGTGTTGCTTCCTCTCTTATTTTTGTTTTTTCCTTTTTACTAAAAACTAGTTTTTTGTGTTTTTCTGTGACACGAAGGAAAAAAATGATTATGATGATGTGATGCATGTGTGGAATGGATGGCAAGATATGTTGATAGTTGTAGGAGGGTTTATATGTTCTTCCTGAAGCTTCCTAGTCCTCAAACTAATTTTTGAAACCATTTCTGGCTCTCTGTAATTCATACAGGAGCCTCTTGTAGAAAACAGAGAGCCTCCAGTAGAACACACAGTTTCTGAACAAAAGATACTGGGGTGGAAGAAAGGTCAGAAATAATAGAGAAGAGTGTGGAGGAGATGAAATAGTTGTTCGTATGAATGTCAGGGATCCGTGGCATCTTCTCTTGCTCCCTCTGATCCTCGCGTAAACCTGCAATGCACATTAAAATTCAATTTTTTTTTTTTTGAAAACAACTAGGGCACCTCAAGGAGGTTTTCACCCTAATTTCCTACCCTGGGCACCTCCAAGGGAGGTTTTCACCCAGGGATCTTATTCTCTTTCTTTCTTCTCTTCCCCCCCTTTCTTTTGGCATTAGCGGGCCCCCTCAAAAGAGGTTTTCAACCCAATTATGGGACTCAAGCACCTCATTAAGGTTTTCACTTGAGTCCTTATTTTTTTATTCCTCTTTTCTGTTTCTTCAGTGAGTGGGTGAAGTGGAGGATAAGACATGCTCCACTACCATCACTATCTTACTCAAATCTTGAAAGAACTCTCGCCTGGAGCTGGGCTTCTTGTAAATTTTCAACCTATGTCCATTGCCAAGCATGGGGATGGCTTCCTCATCAATGGTTCTGATCAAACTGAACCATTGTCATTTCATTTTTCCACAGTGTAGGGTCCCAACCATCTTGTCCTTAGCTTGCCTTTCAAGTCTTTATAACTTGAAGCATAGAGCAATGCCCAATCTCCTTCTTGGAATTGCTTCTCCTTGATATTTTTGTCATGCCATATCTTCCTCTGAAGTTGAACTACCTCTGTGTGGAGAAGGGCCTGCAATCTTTATTCATCCAAACCATTGAGCTAGAGCAATCTTCCCTTCTGTGCATAGAGGAGGTCTAGGTCGAGCTGAGTTGCCATCCTTAGTTTATTCAATTCAAATTCTATTGATAGAAAAGCCTTCTTCCCACAGACCAGTTCATAGGGTGTGAACCCTGTGGTGATCTTCCATGTTGTGTTGTAGGCCCAGGTGGCCTCAACTAATCTGTTTGCACAATATTTTCTGTTGCTGCTCACTACCTTGGTCAGAATACCTTCCAAAGCTCTGTTAGTGACTTCCACCTACCCATTGGCTTATGGATGGTAAGGGGTGGAAGTCCTGTGCTTGATTTTATGATGTGTGAGAAAGTCCTCAATCAAATTGGAAGTGAATTGAATGCCTTGATCTTTGACCAATTTTCTTGGATACTCGAACTTGTAGAATATGTTTTCTCTCAAAAAATCAGCTACTTTTTCCTCTATTTCTACTTTGATTACTTTTGTTTCTGCCCACTTTGTTAGGAAATCGGTGCACACAATGATATATTGCTTTTGTTTTGAAGGAGGGTTGATAGGATGCACAAAGTCCATGCCCCACTTCTCAAATGGCTCAAAGGTCACTTGAGGTTGCATGGGCATCTCATCCTTTGGAGTAGGTTTACCCATCCTTTGACACCGATCACATTGGTTGGCATATCTCCTCACATCTTGATGAAGAGGGGCCAATAGTAGCCTGCTTGTAATATTTTGAAGGCAATCCTCTTTGCTGCAAAATGACCACCACAAGGCTTGTCATGGCAGGTCAAGAAAATATCAAATACTTCCTCCTCCCTGACACATCTTCTCAAGATCTGATATGGGCCAAGTTTGAAGAGATTACCCCCAATCCAAGTGAAAGGGGTGCTTTTCCTTACTATATTGCTCTTCTCTTTTGAGGACAGGTGTGGTGGAAACTTTGCTAAAACCAAGTAGTTTGCTATATCAACAAAACATGGAGAGAGTATTGAAATAGAAAACAGATGTTCATCTGGCATTTGGCCATCCACCATTCCCTCTTCACCTACAGCAAAATTTACTCTAGACAAAAAGTCAACAACAACATTTTCCTTACTAGGCTTATCAATAATGGTCAGAGCAAATTCTTGTAATAGAATCAACCATCTAATAATGTGAGCATTTACATCTGGTTTGTTCAATAAATATATAATTTCAGCATGATCAGTGTGCATGAAGGTTTGATAGCCTGTGATATAATGTCTGAATTTGTTTAAAGAATGCACAACAGCTAGGAGTTCCTTCTCAGTCACTATGTAGTTTAACTCTGCCTTTGACAAATTTTTTCTTATAAAGTATATGCCATAAGGTAACTTTTCATCAATTTGTCCTAAGGCTACTCCTATTGCTTTGTTCAAGGCATCTGTGTCAATGTGAAAGGGTAGGGCCCAGTTTGGGCCTTTGAGAATTGGGGTAGTTACTAACTTGCTCTTCAGGGTATCTAGGGCTTCTTGACAGTTTTCGCACCATATCAACACGACATCTTTGCCTAAAAGGCCAAAAAAATGAGAGGCTAGCTTACTGAAATCTTTAATGAATCTTTTGTAATATATAGCTCAGCCTAGGAAACTTCTGACATCTCTCACCTTTTGAGGAGGTGGGACCCCTTGGATGATGGCAATCCTGTTGGAGTCCACCTGTTGTCCTTGTTGGGATATTTCATGACATAACACAGTCCCTTCAGTCATCTAAAATTCACATTTTTCCAAACTGAGGGATAGGTTCATCTCAGTAAACTTGTCTAGAACTTTTCCTAGGTTAGATAAAGCTTCCTGAAAGTCAGACCCATAAGGAAGGACCCACCAAAAGTGGCTAGGGCATTGCACAAACGAAAAGCAAGGACCAACTATGCAAAGGTACCCCAAGGACAAGTGAAAGTTGTCTTATCTTGGTCTTCTAGGCTGATTTGAATCTGACTGTACCCGCTAAACCCATCTAGGAAGGAGAATAACTTTGTCCTTGCCAAACCATCTAACACTTGATCTATGAAAGGCAAAGGAAAATGATCCTTTTTAGTAGCTTTGTTCGATTCCCGATAGTCGACACAGATTCTCCACTTGCAATTTTTCTTTGGCACTAGCACCAAAGGAGATACCCATTCACTGTCAGAGATGGGGTAGATGAATCCTGCATCAAGCAATTTTTGCAGTTCTTCCTTAACAATGTCTTTGAATGTTGGATTCATCCTCCTTTGAGGCTGCCTGACTGGTTTGCAATCTTCCTTAATGTATATATGATGAGTACATACTGAAGGGTTTACTCCCTTCATCTCCTTATAACTCCAGGCAAAGGCATCTAAACATTTTCTCAGTAAGATGCATAGCTCCTTCTCCTGGGAAGTGGATAGGGATGGATTGATTTTCAAGGTTCTTTTTGGGCCAAACTCTATATTCTTAACATGGAGAGAGGTAGGGTTAGCCACACAGAGATTAGTTAAGGGGTTGTTTTAGGTTTCTCTCACTATGTCCTCTAATTGTAAGATATGGGGCGGTGGATTCTGAATTAAATTTTCAATCATATCATCCTCATCTTGCGGTTCCCCCCCATGGCAGTTTCTAATGTAGAAAGCGGTGCAAAATAGACTTCATCCTCATCGTCCTCCTCCAACCAGAGAGGTAGATCATGTTCTAGCAAGGGTTAGGTAGGAGGGTATAGGATTAACTGCTTGGGCATACGCCCGTTCTTGAAGGTCATGTTCCCAACTCGACACCTGATGTAGGCATCAACAGTAGCCAAACCAGGTCTTCCCAGGATGAGAGGATACCCAGTACACTTCACCTTCGGCAGGAGAACTAACAAATCAGTAGGGTACTCCCAAGAATCAATGGAGACCATCACATCTTCCACAATCCCGTCAGGGGTCATGGTAGAGCGGTCTGCTAGCTGCAGTACTATTGTCAGGTTCCTCAAGGAGCCCTGGAGGTTAAGTTTGAGAATTGTGTCCTTTGTCATCACATTAATGGTAGCTCCCAAATAAATCAAGGTATGTGGGATCATGGTGCCATTGATATGGACATCAACTACTGGGCTTCCAGGGTCCAGATACTTCAGACAGATTACCTGCCCCAGCATCAGTTTGAACATTTGTCCTATGACATTAATGGGTGGGGCATCTCTCTTGCACCTTCCTAGATGCCTAAAGCACTTTTCTTTTATTAACCTATTGTATATAGGCACATCTTTTATGGCTTGGAGAAGTGGCATCTTCACACATAATTGTTTCAATTCTCCCAGAAGTTTAGTTTCTTCTGGGTTACGTTGTGTTGTCTCGGATAGTCTCTCAGGAAAGGGTGGAATTGCTTTAGGTTCACTTTCCTCTTTATCTTCCTCAACCTCCATAGGTGGAGGTTGCTTATCTAGGAGAAAGTTCCTAGATTGTAGGTTAATCTCTTGAATCTCCACAACATAAGTTGGGCATGATGGTTGCCCCTTATATACTTGTTGAGCCTGTCTGTTGTTCAGGTTCGAGTTCGGTTGGGTAGGAATTTGGGGTTGCCTTGGTGGAGTAGGAGGCAATGGTTGTGGTTGAGCAGGTGGTGGAGGCAAAAGAGCGGGAGGAGAGCTATATTGGGGCTTCCACAGCTGATGAGATGCATTGCATTGAGGTTGCAACTGAGCATAGGATCGAAACGAATGAGCAATTGGTTAGGCATGATATGGAGATGGAAAGGACCAAGGAGGAGGTGTGGACCAGGAAGGATGAGTAGGAGGGCCCCAAGAAGGTATGGAAGTGACTTCGTTGAGGTTGTAGTATGCCTAAGATGTGCCTTGCATCCCCTGCTGGTATGGTCTAGGTCCATGCGGTCTCCTCTAATTCATGAAATAGAGTGGTTCAGTGGCTCCTTCGGCCCCTTGGTATACAACTTTAAGTTCGGGAAAGAAAGGGCACTTATCTATAGAATGATCTTCTTCACGGACTGAATAAACCTCTATAGAGTTCAATGGACATTCATTCCTAGGATGCCTCCTGGTGCATCTAGGACAAAATATGGCCAAAGCTCTCTCTGCTTCCTCTTGTTTTCTTTTGATATGCATATTATTCATTTGCATGGCAAGAGTTTGCAACATCTCACTCTTGAAGTCTTCCATCATGTTTTTGAGTTCACCCTTGATGGACAGATTGGATGAGGAGGTACTAGCTATGGGTTGACTACCCTTACCTTTCTTTCTAGCTACTTTAGAATGGTTTCTAAAAACAGTATTTATGTCCTCATAAGATAGTTGGTAGATGTCTCCCTCGACCAGTAGATGAAGGGTGTCTAGAGGGTCTTCCAAAATTCCCCTGAGTAGGACTAACTTCAAAGATTCAGGGTTAAGTGTTCACCTAGCCCTTTTGTAACTGAGCTGAAACCTCTCTTCATAGTCTTCGAAGGATTCATCACTTCCCATGGTCATTCAAAAGATTTCTTCTTTGGTATCTTTTGACCTACAGTAGTCTTGATACTTGTCATTAAGGTCTGTTGCATCTGAGCCCAAGTTGTGATGTTATTGCCAAGTAACCCCATGAACCAGCGCAATGTTGCATCCTTCTGAGTACAAGGGAATAGTTTCGACTTTTTCTCATCTTCTTCATAGTCATAGGTTCGACAGATGACAACAAACTCAAACAAGAAGGTGTCAAGGTCTTCTGTAGTCAGACCATGGAAGTGAGGTAGGGTTGAAGGGCTTATATTATTCATTTTGGTGTCTCCATTGGTCTCTCAAATGGAAAAAGTACCCTCTATTCTCTCTCCATTTCCCCTAGCATTTCTATTTTCAGCCATTGGCTCAGGAGGGATGTTTTCTTCTTCTTCCTCCCCTATAGGTTCTTCAAATATCTCTAGTTGTTCACCTAAGGGTTCTTTTTTATCATTGCCACCAAAGAAGAGAGAAGGTTGGTTGTGTGATGTAGTGGGGGTGTTGGTCAAGAATTTTCTTGAATTATCTCTATTCCTACGATGCATGAAAGCAAATCTTTTTGATTGGTTTTTATTTTTTCACTAATTGTACCTGCAAAACTGAAATGGATTGAACAACACAAATTGCAACTAATTGAAATGAACTTGCTGAAATGAAATTTGCAGAACTGAAAAAGAAAGTAAGGAAATGTAAAAACTAAAAGAAATAGCTATTGTACTTTTGTTGAAATGAAATTTGCAGAATTAAAAAGGAAAGCAAGGAAATGCAAAGACTGAAAGAAATAACTATTCTACTTTTTGCTAAAGTAAACTACTTAGCAGAATGTTGCGATAGAAAATAGAAGAAAGTAGTAATCAAAAAATACTCTGATGCTTCCCTGGAAACGGCACAAAAAAGTGGTGAGCACTAGTATTGCAACAATAATGCTGCAACTTGTATGCTGCCTACTTTACTCTTATCAACCCGGTAGTTCGTAACAAACTTGGAAGCGACAATGCTATATGCACAAGTACTAGTTCTTACTGCAGGCTGTCACTTGGTCAGTTGGTGCAACATCACTAGGAGCTCAAGCTAACTTCTATGGATTCCAGAAGAAGCTCTATATGTGATGAAAGAAAGGACATCTTACTCTATAGAGGCTACTCTACTTGTAGGAAGGAGAAAGACTGAAATGTAAAGGAAACCTAGCAAACCCTACTTAACCAACTAATCCTACTTTTGCAGAAAGCACTATGAAAACCACGAAATGAAAGCCATTACCTACTCAAGGAATTAAACAACATCTACTCGAGCTATTTCTAAAAGTAAATGAGCAAAAAACGTCTTTTTGGATTTTTATTTATTTTTATGTGAAATTGGCATGCATGTATTTTATTGTGTGTGAAGGTGGAAGTGAATAGGTGGTGTTGAAGGGAAATTTCAGGTTTGAGGAGATGTAGGATGGTGCAAATGGGTCCTAGGAGGTCTCGGGTGGTCTTCTGGAGGCTTTTCCCACACTCGGCCTTCAAAAGAAAGCCTGTAGGGAAATCTACAAGAGGACACAGGGCATCTATAGGAGGTCTATAGGAGGATGGCGAGAGCAGTTTTGAAGGTTTTGAAGGTGTGAGAGTGGGTGGGAAAGGTAGATGAAGGTTGATATGATGTGTTACGGCATCTAGGGTCCACCCAGGATCACTAGGAGAGGGAAAGATAATCGCGAGAGAGGAAGAAATCCTATGGAAAAATGCTCAAAACTAAGGCAGATTTGAGATGAACTTCGAGAGACCTATAGGGCATGGATCAGGGAGAGAAAGTGATGGCTGATAGGCTTACCTACTAAGAGAAGAGATCTGTGGAAAAAGAACTGACAGTCAACCAACGAGATCAAGCAAGCAAGGAACTGAGTACATCAAAAAATAGAATTTTGCATCAATCTAGTCTAAATCATGAGCTATGGAAGTGAATGCTAAAAAATGCTACAAGGAGAGAAAGCATGGAATAATAGTTATTGCAAAGGTATAAATGAGCATGGTGGAAGAGATCTAAGGAAAAGCATTAACCTTCTAAGAAACAACAAACACTAGAAATCCTATGGAGAAGGGAAATCCGTGTTTTTGGGGTAGCAAGAGGGTCTTTGCCTCAGTTCATGGTCCCAAAGGGAGGAAAAGAGGCCAAGGCACTGTTTCTAACCTCTTGAATCTTCTTTCTATCACAGCTTAACCTACTAAAGAAAACACAAATGGAAACAACCTTCTAAATCACCAAAAGCAACCTATTCTTAACCAAGAAAGAAATTCATCTAATAGCAACAAATCCATAAACTGAAACAAAGCATATGAGTACAAACAAGTGGAGCTTAGTTGCTTGGATTGGACCCTAACCCAAGAGCTTCATCCCTCTGAGGTAACTCAAAGCTAGCTCAAGAAGGATATCATCTTTATTATCAAAATAGTAATCGGATTACATGAAACTGTCACCAAAAGTAAGCTCGAAGTTGAGCAGACTTTTGCAATAGAAAAAGTACAACAAAAATTCAACAAAAATTCAACAAAAATTCGACCAAAATTTGACAAACTTCAACCCTAGTGAATCTCCCAACAACTTCCTTAAAATTAGGGAGGCTTGGCTCCCAAAACTCGAGATAAACACAAGTTATCCTCTGCTTGCTCGGCTACCTCCTAGTGCATTGATTTGGTTGTTTGTACTCTGAGCTTCATGAAGGGGAATTCAAAGTGGGGAGTAATAAATGAGGGAGATTCCCTCCTATAAATACTCTCCTTTGTCCACTTTGAATTATTGCTGCTAATTTTCCATTGAATCTTTGACTTTGTCTTCAAAATTCAACAAAAATCTGCATTAAACACATATTAGACCTCACGACATCATAACCAACTCAACTCACTCCATAAGCAAAAATATAATAAAAAAACATGCAATAAGCTAAGAGAATGGTTGATTTAACTATGTTAGGAGGCAAAATGAGTCCATATAATTACCATTTATGGGGCTCATCAAGAAGCCTGTATCAAAAGATGAGTTTACAATGTCAATAAGCAAGGAGATAAATGTAATTGGGGGTTTGATAGCACTAAGTTCATATAGCCTATGATAAAAAAAAAAAAAATAAAAAGGAAAAGGAAAAAAAAAAGTGAAAAATAAAGGATCCAGCGTGAAAAATTCCATGAGGCATCTAAGACCAACTCTACGGCTGAAAATATCTATGAGGCAACCCAAGAGAATAAAAAAAGGAAAAAGTAAATGAAAAGATCCCTAGGTCAAAGAATCCTTACAGGCACCTGGGGTAGGCCTGTAGGTTGAAAACCTCTCTTGAGGAAGCCTGTGAGTCTGAAAAAGAAAAAAAAAGAAAAAAACCAAAAAAAAAGAGAAAAAGTGAAAAAGGGAAGGAAAAATAAAATGGAAAAAACAAAGGGGAATGAAGGGAACCCTTACATTAGCTCTACTAACATGTTTTTGCAAGGTTCTAGCCACAGCCAAAGGGACCATAGTCAAAGGGGAAATATTCAAAGGAGTAAACCTCCACACTCCGCTTCTCCACCTCCTAAGCTAGCTACTTATATGTCCTTCATAATAGCATCCATCTCCCAAAGTTCCTCCATCATCAGGCATACCTACTTCATTCAATTCTACACTAGTCCTAAAGTGCTACAGGACTTGCTATGATTGCTACATGATTGACCGTAATTTCTACAAGATTATGATTGGAATAGAGAGAGAGTTCAAATTTTATGTTTTCCTTGGGGGAATGAAAAAATAATTCCACCACACCACCAACATCCATCCTCCACACCATTTTTCCACTTGTCATCCAAACGTTCATCTTTGTCCATGAAAAAAAATACCTTGTTCACCCCTTCCTCCACAATATTCACCACCACCAAATTTTCTTGCCACTATCCATGAGTTCACCATGAAATATCAAATATTTTGAATGCATTCTATGTAGGTTATTGTGATTTTGGAGGGACCTATGTGACTACTACAAGAAATGGTACAATCATGTAGCAACTTGCATAAACCATATACAACCTTAGTTGGAAGCACTAGAAAACATCAGAATGAATACTTAGCCATCCTGAAGCATTGAAGGGCCATATTTGTGATCTTAAGAAACCACACAATGCTTGAGGGGCTACTATAGGGTCACTATTTATCTCATACAGTAGCAGATCGATCCACTATTTGAAGAACTTACAGAAAAAAACTTCGCTTAGTGAGACATCTATTAGAAAATGTCCATAAAAATTATTTTTAAAAACAAGGCTAGAGCGTGAAGCAACTACCATGGAAAATGGCACCTCCAAAGATGAGCAGATCAACCACTATCCTAAAGCAACAAGCAAGCATCGAAGCTACTAGAGACAATCAAGTAAGCATAGGTATAACACTCCTCACCTCTTCCCTTAAGCATGGTAGTTTAAAAATGTTTTAGATGTATGATGAATGGGTTTTCTATAGGTTCAGGGGTGTAAGTAGTCTTCTCCACCCTCGAACAGTTCAAGTGTAGTTAACTCCCTCACCCATTTAACTTGGAAAACGACAGAAAATAAGGGTGATAATTATGAGGAATAGGGCAAATAGGTCTATAAGGGGGAATATGTAGGTGGAATGTGAGAGAGAGCTCACACAGTGTCTTGAGCCCGCTCCCACAAGAGGAATAAAAGGATGAGTGATAGTCCCATTGGTACCAAGAAGTTCATTCCTAAAATGGTGAGAGAGGCTCATTAGGATGTCATGAGTAAGGCTAGCTACAACTAGGGGTCCCAAAGGGTTCTATAGATAATTTTTTGAGTTTAAAAAAAGCGATATAATATCAAAAGTAATTTTGATACGATTGCAGTTGTTACTACAGGATTGAAGTCAATTGGTACAAGATTGACCCAAGAGGTTAAAAATGGCTCGAATTGGTGCAAATTTCCTCCAAACTTGAACAACCATGAAGGGCTCTCCTAGGGAAGGGTATGTAGTGCATTTTCCTCACCTTCCATGCATAAAGAGTCTGATGATTTGGTCAATTTCTTCCTACACAGACATCTTATAACAAGCCCTTAAAAATTGAATTTCTTTCTCCTCGATATAAGGGAATCATGGTAGCAAAAACATTACTTTTCTTTGAAGTTGGCATGTAATTTTTATCCAATTGGTTAGGAAAAGAACATCACCCATCTCACCTCTATATTAAAAACCCAAGACACTTAGAAATTATTAATTGATGGATAATTCTTTGAGAAAAATTGAGGAAGAAACAATAGAAAAAATGGGAGGGGATTTCAATAGAAGGGAGCCCATAGACTAAAAAATAATCCACCAACATCCTCTTCTCAAGGAAATATTCATAAAACACAATTAGATGGGGTTATTTGAGAAGATCAATTGCTACAATAATGAAATAACCTAATAATTCTCCATGGCCCTTCACTCTCAGGGGGAATATAGTGCCATCCTTGTAGTTAGAGGACTTGTCATCCATTTGAACACAAAACTCATTAACAAAGTGACTAGAATACCTCTAGGAGTTTGGTGGGATAAGGGGGATAGTAGAAATCCATTAAAACTAAGAATAATTTCTTCCTCCCTGAGAAAAGCTAGTTGAATATTAGAATGGAGTTTGAAGGGAGAGCTTTCCTTACCCATGGGATGAAGTGTCTTATCACATCCTAAAATACATATCCTGTGAAGGAAGGTTAAGTGTTTTGTATGCCTGTCAGTTTAGGCTACTCCACGAGATGAGTTTCTATTGTCGCTGCTACACACCCTCCAAAATTTTGCCCTGCTTCCAAATTTCGATGCCTACTTTGACTTTACATGTTTTTGTCACAAATATTAAGAGTTATCACGAGCATTTTCTCAAAGTATTATTGTCCCATTTAGAAGAAAATCAAAGTGTCATATTTTACCATGGCAAGTATGATACATCACATATATTTATTTTTCATTTGTTTAAAGGGGTAACCTTAATGTTAATGATTTGTTGGTATCATGTAGACATGTATATCACTCATTCGCAAAGTTTCAAGCACTATCACACAAGTTTTTTTTACTATCGTTGCAAAGTGTACCTTTAGTGTCACACTTTGGGATATCTATTGGAATGACTTTGGATTGAGGGAAGTTTGTTGTTCATTTGTTCTAAGTGATCAATTTTGCATTGCCAATTGTCCTATGTGTTTGATCACACTTAATTTTTTTTATTTTTCACTTTGGTCTCACTAATCCCACACTTGGCCAAATTCAGCATAGCTCTTTCTCGAGCAACTTGACCACACTCAGCCATCCTAAACTGCACCCTATGTAGTGTTAGTTCCTAAGAGTCAACCTTACCTCTTGGAATTTCTTAATGCAATGTCCCTCACTTCCAAAAATTCTCACTACACAGTCTCAGTGCCCTACCTCAACCCTTGTGCTCTAGAACTTCATAGCCCCTACCTTTAGTCAGTCTCCTCTATGCACTACATAGTATAAAACATCAAGCCTCATCCTTCACCTCTTGAATTGTACAACTTCACAATATCTTTGCCTCTATCACTCTAGAACTACACAATGGGAAACCTCAATCCTCGAGCCTTCAACCTATTCTCTTAAGTCCCTCAATTGCGTCGATATCTAGCCTTGACCTACCTAAGCTATGCACTACATAGTCTCAAGGCTTAGTCCTGGCCCCTGGCATCATGAGCTATGTAACTACGTGTTCCTTAGGCTGGATTCCCATCCTATCACTCGATTCCAGCTCCGTTAGTGGTTACCATAAAGCATGTTAGAATAGGCATTTATCTTACTAACGTTGTCTTTTCATGAGTGGATTTTAGTTGCATCTATTCTATCATGTTATGACAGGATGATGATGAAGGAGATGAAGATGGAGAGCCTACTAGAAGACACCTTTGTAGTTGTAAAGACAATTTTATCAATAGAAAAAGACAGAGGGACACTAGATTGCGAAAATAGATGGAAATCAAGATCACATTGAAGACTCCTTGTCTTCAAGCATTATGAAGGAGGAAGAGGAATACCATGTTATATCTTTCAAGAATACACAAAGAAAGTATCAATAAATAATGGCTTGACATTGCCATGTCATCGTGCAGTCTATGTTATCAGTGTCATGTCATGTCATAAGTCATCATTTTCCACATCATTTGTGGATTATGTAAATTCATTATTAGATAAATGTAATGTCAAGTGGAAGTTCGAGATTCCTAGAGAAGTCAAACAATCATGAGGGTACTCCAAGAGTCGCAAGGGAGGTTAATGGTCACCCCATTTGTTACATATACACCCTGGTACTCATGTAAAGGACTTTTCACCTTGGTTCCTCCTACTAGGCATTAGAGAGAAAAGTAGTTCTTTTGGAGGAGCAAGTGGTTGCTCTAACAATACATTATTGGGGCTAGTGGTATTCATCGCCTTCATTATCTTTGAACTTTTTCTTAATTTAGAAGCTCATTGAGCCTACACACTTTCATGCATATGTCATAAATATTATAATACTCTTCTTTGAATTTTTGTGATGTAAGTTGTTTTCATTTGTACTAAGGAAATTTAACTATTTATGTGGCTTTCGTACTTATCTTGTTGAAGGTTTGTTATATTTTTTTTAATAATAATTGATTCTATGTGAACTATTTCACTAGTTGTCCAAGGATTCATTAATATGTACGTTCTCATGTGTCTTTACTAGATTATTACTATTACTTGTATTTTGAAGGCTCACTTTTCTCTCCCCTTTGGGTAGAAGAACCTTAATGCATTATGCAACTGAACATTCCACGTGGCATACTCACTTGGTAATCCAAAAGAACCTATGCATTACGCTCTTGTGTTCAACATTTTAGGCAAGGCATATCTCTAAGAATATATGGCATTCAAGCATTATTTCTGGAAGGGATCCCACACAAAGCTATGAGAAGTCTAATTGCAAATTTTCATCGAGTAGACCCCCTGTAATGTTGATGGTATCCAACACTGTCAACATATTAGCATTAGAAGGAGGGAAACCACATTTTTATGGCTGAAAACTCACCACATCCTAACAAATAGACTTCCATGCAAGGCAACAACATTCTCATTTCCACTCCCACATGTTCTCCTGAAAATGAAGAAACTATTCAGTCTAGCCCGGGACGATCCATTTGAGGTTACTTACAATCATCTCCAAATTATATGACCCATCACTTATTAGTTTACAAGGGCTCTTGTTTTACTCCCTATCATTTTGATTATGTCTCATAAGCGTATGAAGAAAAAAGTAACTCCTAGTGGCGCACTAGTGTCTTCGAAGGAAGGTTTGGTTATAAGAACCCTTAAAGAGTTGGTTGAACCTACAAAAAAGAGAGGGAAAATTCCACCTATGAGTAGAATCTAGATAGTGAAGGACAATATTTTTATTTTTTTGACAATGAGCACCCTGACTACATCATAGAACTTAATGATGAGGGGGAAGTTTCTTCAAATTCAACAAAAGAGGAGGAGAACAAATATGAAGACATCGGTTTGGATTTGATGGCCCAAGGGTGACTCACTCTTCTAGAGAATCTTCACGAGATGCCCAAACATCTACAAAATTTGTTATCAAAGTTTGATCTATAAAAGAAGACCAAAGTTGAAGATATTATAGACATGTTCTACATGCATCTATGGATTCTTAAGGTATGTTTTGATGATGTTTCTTATAGACTCTTTCATATAATTTAGAAGGTAGATGGTTTGTATGGTATCACAGTCTTGCAGCCAATTCAATCTAAAATTGGAGGGAGTTTAAGAAGTTGTTTCTTGAAAAATGCATTGACGTTAAGACTCCCACCATGATATTAAAAGAATTTGGGAATTTGAATGTGGAAGATAAATAAGAAAGCAAAGAGTTTAATTAGAGATTTATGTGACTACTCAAGAATTTCACCATTGATGTGCAAACTCATGTTGATATCACTAAATATTACTACACATTAGCCTTTCCAACTAACATTTCCCTTTTTGTAAAAAAATTTGGTATTCTGATTAATGTGTTATCCTTGATGGTGACCTTCCTGATAAAGATGTATTGGATGTAAACATTGAATAATTGGGAACTAATATAGATTGGTACAAATGCGAAAAATGCTATGCATAGAGAAATGATGATTCAGTGACAAATGGATGATAAAATTGAAGTTTGAGAAAGTATATGCGGATCCAATGAAGGAGGGTTATGTACATACGCAGGCCTTGTAAGTAAAATTCAGATACATAATCTAAACCATCGTAATCTAGATGCCAATTTTCATTACGGTAGCATTTTCCCATAGTAATGGTTGTGGCAATGTTTATTTGATCACATCAAAGAATACTAATGACATTACAAAGGGATTTACTTAAAATATTGGTTAAGGAAAAATGTATATAAGGAGATGGATATGAAGGTGTTAAGTGTGTAAGTGACGAATTATTGATGAATGATTTAATATAGAATAGTCGCGCACCAGGGAGTAAGGAGAATAGTGGGTGCTAGAGAATGAGTGGAGGTTGTAACCTCCTATAGGTGGGCACCTACATGTTGTTAAGAGATTGTACCAATACTAAATGTCATGAAGATTTTATAATAAGAATGAAGACAAAGACAGTGACAATGATGGTTTTCTCCCACATTGGGTTTCCACCTAAAATCATTGTGTTCTATGTGCATTTCTCATGTGTTGTGAGTTCTTCTTTATTTACTACATACTAGATACTTAATGAATTAATAATGCAATGGTTAAATTAATTTCTTGATGAATGTTATGAAAAATTAAGTAGATGGATATACCATGTTTATATTCACTAAAGTCGCATACATATGTCAGTTGCATGAAGAACAATAGCGTACAAAATTATGAATACGAAATTCAATGTTTGAAGTGAATTAAAATAATGATTCACTGCCACCCCCTACTCCCCAACCCAATATTTTCCCTCACAATTGGTATCAGAGAAAATCCCTCAAAAGAAGCTTCATCGATTAAAGATAGTTCTATCAATATGAGAAGTCAAGAGGTTGCATCTTCTATTATACCACCTTTGTTTAATGGAACTAACTTTTCAATTTGGAAAATCAAAATCAGAGCATATTGGTAAGCACTAGGAGACGATGTATGGGAAATTGTTGAATTTGGATATCAATACCAATCTCCATTCCCATAAATTATGCATGGAAGAAACAATATGAGATCAATGCAAAGGTTATGAATTTTATCTTGGGAAGTTTGGAAAAAATTGAGTTTGTGAAATTCATGCAACGGAAGACCACAAAGGAAATATGGGAGAGGATTTTCTAAAGCTATGAAGGTGAGAGTAAGGTAAAAAGTGCTAAACTTCTAACATATAGAATTTAGTATGAGACTCTTAGAATGCATGATGATGAAATCATTGCAAGATTTTTCCTTAGAGTAGATGAGATTGTTAACTCAATGAAAATTCTTGGTGACGAAATAAATGACACTAATGTTGTTGAAAAAATCTTAAGATCGCTGACCCCAAAGTTCGATTCCAAAGTCTCCGCCATTGAAGAAATATAGGATTTGAAGAATATCACTATTGAACATATCCATTGGATATTCACATCTTTTGAGATGAGAAAAGGGGGTACATCACGTATGACAGAAGAAACCTTCAAAACCACATATCAAGGGAAAGAAAAATAAACACCTAAAGATACAAGCTACATTTTAGATGAGGAAGAAACGAATTTTGTGAGAATGTTGCAAGTGGGAACTAGTAAATTCAAAGGTAAGCTTCCATTTAAATTTTTTTCTTGTGGAATGGTAGCTTACTATGCATCCAAATGTATGTATAAATAAAATCATGATAATAAATATAATGGAAAGGATGTTGGCAAGAAAAGTGCCAAAAAAAATCTCTTTTCCAAGAAAATGTCATTATGCATCCAAATGTCCATATAAAGAAAATCGTGATAAGAAAGGTATTGGAAAGGATTTTGACAAGAAAAATGCCAAAAATAAGTTTTCTTCACAAAAAAAAAAAATCATTGTAATGTAGATAGTCAAAGGACATGTGATGATCAAGAAGATTTAGATTCAAATTCTAATAGTCATGATCAAATACTTATGGCTCTTGAAGATCAATCAACTAATGAATCATATTGTTGTCAAGAAGATGACTTAATGGAAATGTTAAATGAAATTAATAGACTCACGAACACAAACAAAGAATTGGAAATAAAATAAAGTAGAATGGTTAAGGAAATTAGCATCTTAAAGATTCATTTAGATGCAACCAATAGAAGGAGATAGGTATTAGAAAAACAACTTGAAGAAAAGGAAAATCATTGTGACAAATTATAATCGGAAGTTGTAACTATAATAAAATATTATGAGAAAATAAAAAAAAGGGTAAAGGGATATGAATCACTAGAGAATATTATCAATGAACAACATTCTCCTCTAATCAAGAAAGACATTGGATACAACAACATGGATTCAGGTTCACAATGTAATGAGAAGTACAACCAACATAATTTTTGTCATAAGAAAACTAAATCAAGTCACACATCTTAAAGGAAATTACCTAGATTAAAGTGAAGATCAGTACCTAGGCATAAAGGATGGTTTCATGGATACTGCTTTTCTTCTAACTCATTTACGAATAAGGTCACTTATCATAAGCCCAACATTTGGAATGGAAGGAAAATATGGGATAAGTTCCACAATTTTGAGCACATCATTAGAAACTGAAAGAACATTTGGAGAAAGAAGGAACATCAATGAAAGACGTAGGGAATATTTTCCCTACTTCAGTCCATTTCTCTTAAAGCGTACTTATAATAGTGACTGCAGAAGTAAATGTGAGGTACATAACCTCATGAAGAACATATGATGATTATAACGTCCATAAGATCAGTGATGTGTGATCTCAGATGAAGTTATGAATATGTATCTTAATGATGATTACCTAGATTGTCTTGATGAGTATATTACTGACATTACATCTGATGAAGTGATAGCAAACAAGAACACACAATACAGGTTTAGGGGGAGCTATGGCTATAAAAAATCAAGAGTTTACTTTATGGATGTGGACCCCATGAAGTATAGTCACGTGTATACGCGAGTTTTTATCTAGACGGTCATGTATGTTTCTCCGAGATGAGTAAAAGAAATTGGTGCAGATTTAGGGGGAGCTTCTGATATCCTTCGATCAGTTTATTATTGGATTTCTAGTTCTTACATTGACTTTTTGCAGATTGATAATGATGTGCTTATGCTGCCTAGGAGTGATGATCTGTTCATGATGTTATTGAAAAATGTTATTGTTGTTTATGGAATAGTTCTTTCGTGCATTTGTTGGTTGATATGATGGATATAATGTGATCAGGATTAATGATGAAGAATTAGCATAGGCTTAGGGGGAGCATTCATTATGCTTAAAATGGTCCATTGTTGGCATTATAGCTTCATGAGCACTACTTTTTGCATTCTTATGAGTACATATCATTGCTATTAATTTGAATGTATAGTTTTTACTATTAAAGACACATATGTTGTTGTCATTTTGTCATGGGTTATCAATGAGGCATGGATTGCATGTGATGAAGTTATTGATGACGAATTGCAGTTGGTGAAGTTGGTTAAACCTACTTAATATTGACAGGAATGATATACATGTTATGTTAGGCAACCAACTCACAATATAGAAGAAAATATGGGTCAACGACTTGAGAAATAGCCTCTTCGAGGGGAAACCTCCTTTACATCACATTAATGAAAAATTCTTGTGTTACATAACATTTTGTCACTATACATGTACTCTCCATTCCTTAATCTTGTAGGACCTCTATAGTGAGCCGCACATGCTTTGCCTTCATGAAGAAACTCCCATTATGTCCCTCTTCATGAGTAGATCATTTCCCTTTTGTACCACTTCCCCTAAAACCTCTGTTTTGCCCAGTTTACAAGACCAGCGCTAATGGCCTTTGTCTCCCCTACACTGATGTCCAGAGATTAGTACTACTCCTCGCACTGACTGGAGTGACTAAGTTGTGTGTTAGTCATGCCGATCCTATTATGGAAGTTTGTTCTAAATTAGAACCAAAGCTTCCAGCTCTAGAATCTCTGTAACAAATGTTTGCTAAATGGTTTGGATGGATAGGGTTGAGGATGACAGATTGGGCTCCTTTCACCTATAATGATGGAACTACCTCATGGGATAAGTCCTTCTCCCATGAGAAGAGGATCCACCTTGCATCAATATTTCTAATATAAACCTCCCTTCTTCCCAAGCACAAACTAGTCACAGTTAGAGTTTTGGCTGAGTGTGAGTATACTATTTTGGATTAGACAAGCACGCTATTACTAGTTGTAGCCATCTAGTTGTGTGAGGGAGAAATGTGTTTGGTTTGGATTGAAGCCTAAGGGGAAGAGACTTTAAACTATTGTTGTTTGAAGCCATCATGGAATGCTACCAAAAGTGTGTGGGAACCCGGTCTTGTCAGAGGAAGACTGCAACGTCAAGACAAATGGTTGTAATCTCTTTTTGATATTAATATATGAAACTATAGATAGATTTCCTACATGTTTTGTAATATTACATATCCATGTATTAATGCTTCTTAACTCATTAAGTAGGTTCAATTTCAATTTATCGATTATTATGTTTGTGTGCTATTGTTGTTTACTTGTTTCAGAAGCGTGAAGAAGGAAGTGAGAGATTGTTGGAGCGAGTAAGCGAGGACACCATCAAGCAAGATAAGCGACCAAGAGGTAGGCCCTCTTGATTGATTGTAACATAAGGAAATCTTCCATAGAATGTATTTGTTGTGGCTAGACCGATTATTGGGCTAGAAGAAGTTGTTCGTATCCGCACTTATAATTTTACTTCACCACAAAGTGGTGACTTTGCTAGGGAATCCCATTTTTTTGTTTGTTTTGGATTTCGTGATTTTGTGAGAACTTTTCTAGTTTCACATTTTCCTTTTGTTTCTGTTTCCTTTCTCCTGCTTACTGACCTAAGTCTAAAATTCATGGTAGTAGATCTGGTCTCTGTTCTGATTTTTTTTTTATTTTTCCTTAGTTACCACAGCCAACATGCTTAATCCACTCACAGTCATGCTGACCAGAATGAAATGCTGAGGAAAAGTCATATCGACCAGCTTCTGGTGCTTGTTGTCAGTTAGGTTGTCATGCTGATGCCTGTAGGTGAAGATTAGAGCTTGAACCCAATCTTGGCCATTGTGTTTTACTCTTGCGTTTTTGACCCCGTGAGCCCTTCTTACTATTTTCTCCCTGATTAGAAAGCTACTTTTGATTTGGTTTTGCTTGCTTGTTGGCTTGCCATCTTTCTATTTGATTGATTGAGTCATTAAGTGGCCAGCGACACTAAGGCATCTAGTTAGTCACCCATTCAGTAACTTGTCGACTCATTAAGTTAGGTTCTGTGTGTGTTTGCTCCTTGCATTTTTTTTTGGTCCTTTTTATGACTTTGACCTCTTTTTGAACAAGTTTAAAAAAGTTTCGTTTACTAGCTTGAATGTTTCTTTCCGGCATAGATTACATTTTTTGTCTTGTGTTTGGTAAAGTCGGTGTTCCATTGATTTGAATGAACTTCTATTTTCATGTTTTCATCTACTTGAAGAGCTCATCGTCTTGAAAATTTTTTGATTGCAAGATTGTATGTGAAAAGTTTTTTTCATTGTTTCATGAGAACGTATGAAATTCTAGCTTGTTGCATCATTATGTTACGATAATTTTCCTCTTTTAAGGGTTAGAATTGCATCAGCGTTTGAAAAAGGAAGATATTATTTTTCATTTTGAAAGGACTAATAAATAAGTTCTTGTCAAGAAATTAGGAATTGGAATGCATTTTTCATTAGTTTATTTTTTGAAAAATTGAAATAGTGAAAGATCATTAAGTTTTCAGTTGCTTGACTGTTTGCATTTGATTGAGTAGTTTCTACCCTCTCTAGTGTAGGAATTTCATCGAATGGAAATGGTCTTGTTCCATTTAGTTGCATTTTAGGTTTTTTTGAGTTGCATCGCTAAGACCTGAAAACTGAAACTTAACTCAATATCAACTCTAAAATGAATTCAATTAACCTAAGGCGCATTTGACATTAACAATCATATCTAGAAGGTCTACGCTAGAGACATGTTCCGACATCTTTAAACCTAGTAGTTCTCAGTAGCTTCGGCATTAGACAATGCTAGAACGGATTTGTGCTCCCTATACCATTGAGGATATAATGGGAGACCCCACTAGGCTACAATCATTTTATCCTTAGGAAGTCGATTCATCCGCCTTGCAAACGTGATACACCGAACACAACATTCGAGGAGATTTCCTGCTCGCATTTCTTGGTTCGCCAGGAGGTATTTTGCAATTCATGGTTGCCTGGTAATCTTGTTTACCTAGATCATCTAGAGTAGTGATTTGATACTTTTGACTCATTAAATTTAAAATATCAGTCGAGCACTTGTCCTTTCGACCTCGTTTCCAATCGAAAGTGATAGAGTCATCTTTGTTTCTTTCTCGGCTCTTAAAAAATGAAAGAACATCAGTATTTTATGCGTCTCGAAAATTGATTGCCCACGATACAAAACATCCCATTATTATTTTTGACCAAATCGTGAGTTCCCTTAAAAGGACATTTTTAAGCGTTGAAGGTATTTCTTTTGTCGACTAAGACAAGGTCATCGTGGCTGAACCATCTGGTTCACCCAATTGCTCTTCCTCTTCTCCATATGAAAGATTGACTAAGGAGTTGTTTCCTGAGTTATTAGAGTCACCTAAGGACCAAAGGGTTGAGCTCACAATTGTTTTGAGTGTTCAACCATTTTCATCTCATCCTCCGCCTACTTTCAATTCAACGTCATCCACTGATCTTGGCCTGAAATCTCTGGATGATCCTATTCAAACTCTAGAGAACTCACTGACCATTGGTGGTCAGCTTGGACTGGTTATCTATCCTTTAAATCCTTTGTTTGACATTGCTAAGATATAACCACAGTGTCCTTACGGTCCGTACGACCAGCTGGGTGTTCCTTTGGAACTATCCCCCAGTATCCGTTCAACCATTCATCATCATTTGTTTTCTAACATGGAACCTGAAGGTAATGCTCCAGCCACATCTTCCGATGAGTCCAAAGTTTCTACTCGACACACTGTTGACCAGGGAATAATTTCAATTGCATTTTTCTCTTGAGGGTTTCCCTTATACAGAAGGTATTCATGCTAGTTTTGCACTCAACTATGTTTTTTTGGGGAACTTAGTTTCAAGCACACCTAGTGTCTCATCACTCTACCATAATCATGTTTGGGTGTCAGGGATCAGGCCTACGTCAAGTCCATTCATCACAAACATGACTTCCCGACCGTTTATTACTTCAGTCCCGATGCAACCCACCATTCCAAATACTCTTGTATCGTCAATCCCAATTACACATCAGTCACAACTCGTAGTTTCAAAGATTGTCTCTATCAGTTCCTCGTCCCATTAGTTAGTGGCCAGATTATGCCACCACCTGGGAGGCAGATTCTGAATGTCTCTATGTATCAGGTTCCACTAATGTGAGTGGCTCACAAGCTCACATGCTTGGTAGAAACTAGCCCTCTTCTGGCATTATTTATAACCCCACTGACCTGAGTAGACCAAGCAATGTCCAGTACCAACAGGTTCATAATCTCTTTGGTCTATTTGGATCGAGAAATGTCCAGTATCAGCAACCCTATGGGGCTAGGTCCAATACCAAAATCCTTACGTTCCATATCATTCTCAAGGATTGGTTAATCAACCATACACCCTCTAAACTAGGCAGTACATCCAGCCTAGCTATGGCCAAATTCAATTCAGTAATTTCTCAGGCACTATTCAAGTACCCTTGCAACAACAAGGATAGCCTTTACAACAACCAGGGTAGCCTTTGTTATTGCAAGGGCAACCTTTGTTGCAACAAGGGCTCTCCATGCAACAACAAAGGAAAATTATCCCGCAGCAAGGTATCCTGCAACAACCGCAAGGACAATCCTTACAATAGTTCTAGCAAGCCACATAGCAGCAGATGCAATATGCTTTGCATACCTCTCAACCCATACACTCACAGGGCCAACCTCTACAACCCAAGGAAAAAATTTTGCATCTGCAAGGTCAACCCTTGCAACAAAAAATCCAACTAGGGCAGCAGGAACCCTTGAATACATATCAACAATGTCAACAATTACAGGGGTAGGGTCAAGGTCATGTCCTATAGCAGCAGGCTGAGAATCCTCTTGTCCTAGGTCAACAGGTTCAGAATCCTATTGGCCAAGGGCGCTAAGTACAAAACCCCTATGTCTAAGGGAAACAAGTGTATCAACATTATGCCCAATGACTGCAAGTCTAGAACCCTCTTGTTCAAGGACAACAGGATCAACAACCCTATGTTCTAGGACAACAGGTCTCATATTCATATATCCAAGGTCAACAGGCTCAAAAAACTTTTAACCCATACATTGCTTATCAGCAACCTGTGCATGGATAGTTTCAAGGTATTCAATGTCAAAAACTTCCCTACAGTTAAGGTAATCTGCAATGGGGGAAGCCTCAGATGCCATATGGGCAAAAACCGCCACTATCTGGAAACAATCCTTACCAGCAGGGATGGGCTCCTCCCTATGGGCCTACTTATCGACCTCCGGTGCCTTTTAACACTCAATTACCTTTCTTGGCTACACTTGAGTTGCCATATGTATCAAGCCTTACGAATGATCTGATACTTCATTCGTTGTACTAGCCTTCGGTGCCATCCAAGATACCAAGTGATTGCCCAAAGTTCGATGGAAAAGCTAAAGAAGATCCTCAAGACCATGTGATAACATATGACCTCTGGTGCTCATCGAAATTGTACATGGATGATTCCATTCATCTTTGTATTTTCCAATGAACCCTCATGGGTGCTGTAGCAAAATGGTAAATTGAGCTACCCCGAAGTACTTTCCATGACTTCAATTTGTTAGCGATGGCTTTCCTCACGAATTTTCAATTCTCGGTTTGCTATGAAACCGGCACCTATTTGCTTACATCGCTTAAGCAAGAGACTTCGATGCACATCTCTAGTCATATCCATGAATGGGTAAGTAGACATCGCCTGTTCAAATTCGAGATAGCTGATTAATTACTCATTGAATGGTTTACCAAATAATTCGTAGCCCCAATTGCTCGCGATATATGTATGGGTGGATGCATCACTGAAGAGCAAGAATCACCCATGCCTAGTACTTGGATTTGGTTTACTCTCAGTCTGGCACTTTATAAGAGTTGTTATCCAATGCTCCACTATGATCGTCTCGCCCGCAACATCAAAGTCACTAGTTGTTCCTCCTGTTGATGTAGTTATTGGTTCAGTATCCTAGACCCCTGCTAAAAATACTTCCAAACAGAAGTCAGTCTTGAATGCTACTCCTAATGGTTCATCTTAGAATCCATCAGGCCCTAGTAAAACCTTAGAGGTCCATGCTGTCCTGTCTACTATAGCAGGAAAATGCTTGAAAGGAAGAAAGAAAGGCAAAGGCAACACTAATTCTAATGCCCCGAAACAAGGTCCTCCCAAATCGTCTGCTGGTGAATCTGTAGAATGAAAACCTAAGAATCCTTGCCTCATTTGTGAGGAGGATCACTACAGTAAGGATTATCCTCGATGATCCGAAGTTAGTCGCTTGATCAAAGGGACACCTCCCGTCCTTAAAGAGCCATTTCCATCTCAGTAGACACAAATGGTAGACCAACCCGGATCTGGTTCCTCTAGATCTCAAGTGTTCATGATGAGCATGCCCATTAATGTGGCTACTTGATTGAAATATTATCAAACTCTAGCTGTGGCAGCTGGGAAAGAGAAATAAGTTGCACCTTCTTCTTCTACCCCGAGTTCTTGAACTCTGCAAATCGAGTGCCCTAACCCTGATTCTACTACATGGGCACCATCTGGAGGTGTGCTATGGAAATCCTCATATAATCCCAATGCCCAAGCCACTCAACACTACAATATTGTTGAAGGTTTGGCTCAGGTGTAGTCAGCTATGTTGGCTCTCGAGGTACTCCAAAGCTACCCATCACAGTGGAAATATTTTTTATCAGCTATTAGGGGCATCGATCCCACTGATTCTAATTCGATATGTTTTGATCTGGAGAACCATGTTCCATAGCGCAATCATCAGATTTCCTTTCTTATTCATGTAATCACTAACAAGAAGAGCATCCACCTCACTGTCATCGATGAAGGTGCTTCCACCTTCATCACGTCAGCTCCATATTGGAAGGTTATTGGTTCCCCTGCAATGATCCAGTCTCTGAATAATTTGGATGCTTTCGATGGGCACCATTCATGACCCTTTGGTGTCTTACCTAACCTTGCCATCACGCTAGAAGGCAAGATAGTGCAAGTCGAAGTAGAGATTGTTGACGACAATCTCAATTATAATCTTCTACTCAGCCGAAGTTGGACTCATGCCATGCATGCCTTGGCCTCCTCTTTTTTCGGTGTGATAAATTTTCCCCATCAAGGGAAGATGGTCACTGTTGATTAGCTGTCTTTTGTTGCCTCTTCCTCCTCGGATGGAAATGTTATGTACATCAAGCACTCTGGTGCTCCCTATGAGAGTGTGGGGGCGGGTCTCTTCAAAGATTCTGCCTTAATGAGAATTTTTCCACTCCCACCTCCTCATGTTGCCTTTGTCAATGTGATCTCAGTCAAATCTACTCCTTGGGTCGTACCTGTAGCAGATCTTGTTGATACTTGGGGTGGGGTTATGCTTCTTAGTTCTGCCAAAGTCAATTACATGAAAATTGTTTTGACTTCAAACTCTGCATCCTCTAATTCTCATATTTCAAATACCTCTCTCGATATGTACTCTCACTCCCCCTATCTTGGCACTTTGGAATCGTCCGATCCCTTAGCTGAGACCTTCCTCACTGATGAAGGTATCATGGAAATCATGTCTCTCGAGGAACAACCATGGATCGATAGTCATCATCGCTCCTCATTCCTACCTCGCCTAGCTATCATGTCTATCGATTTCAAAGAGTCCTCTTCTCCATTTCCACCACTAAATTGTACTCATGAAATATGGTTGGGAGAAAATCTAGCTAATATTACCCAAACAATGCTGATTGACGTTTCTATCAAACCCAGTGTCATTGAACATGTTCATATTGGGGTATCTTGTTCTCCAAATGAGATCGAGACATATACTCATCTATTTTAGGAATTTCATGATGTGTTTGCATTGTCTTATGAAGAAATGCCTGGCATTGACCCTAGCATTGTGCTACATGAAATACCAATGTATCCACACATGAAGCTTGTTCGCCAATGGCTTCGCCCAGTGCAACCTAGGAAGGCTGCTACTATTAAGGGTGAAGTCGAAAAGCTTCTCAAATTTGGGTTCATTTACCCCATTTCCATTACAAAATAGGTGTCCAATATTATCTTGATGACTAAAAAATAAGGCATGATCCATATTTGTGTGGATTATCGAGATTTGAATTGTGCCTATCCTAAAGACAACTATCCTACTCCCTTCATTGATCAAATCATTGATGAATTTGTCGGGAGCAAGATCGTTTCCATTGTGGGTGGTTTTTCTAGTTATAAATAGACTAATATCACACTGACTGACCAAGAAAAGATAGCCTTTATCTTCCCATGGGGTACCTTCATGTACAAGAAGCTCCCTTTCAGCCTCAAAAATGTTGGAGCCACATTTCAATGGGCAATGTCCTACGTGTTTCATGATATCCGCAACATTCTCCAGCCTTACCTGGATGACCTTCCTGCGCATTCTTGTAAGCGTCAAGATAACCTAGACCATATTTGGCAGATTTTTCTACGCTACAGACACTATAACATTCAGCTAAATCCACTCAAAATTGTTTTCTATGTGGAATCTGGATGACTCCTCGACTTCATCATTTCCAAGGATGGTATTCATCTAAATCTGCTAAAAGTTGAGGCCACTCTAAATTTACCCCTCTATCTTCATTGCACCAAATCTAGAGCTTGCAAGGAAAGGCAAACATCCTCCGTCATTTTATACCCAACTATGTCGAGCTAGCCATAGGATTTACCCAATTGCTCAAACAAGGAATGCCCTTTGCATGGGACGAGGTGGCCTAAACATATCTTTATGATCTTAAGGTTTTCCTCATAAATGCTCCTCTATTACATCCACTGGACTATTATCGAGATTACTTCCTCTACCTAGTTGTGGCCCCTAGCACCATTGCTATGGTTTTGGTCCAAGACAACAATGAAGGTAGTGAACATGTGATCTAGTACCTTAGTCAAAATCTCCTCAACACTGAAACGCATTATGCACATGTCAAGAAGTTGGCTTTGGTTTTTGTTTAGGTTGTTGAAGGCTTTTGACACTATATCCTTTTACGTACAACTATAGTGATTTCTGAATGCTACCCTATGACCTATGTCCTGACTTGTCAGTTGATGGGGGGCAAGGATTCTAAATGGATCATTATCCTGCAAGAATTTGATTTGGTATTCACTATGACCAAATCTAAGAAGTCACTTGTTTTCACTGAATTGATTTGTTCCCTTCCCTCGAAAGCTCTCCCTACTAGTGCAGATGAACAACTTTGAGATGAAACCCCTTTTCTGATTAGCACCCTTGATTCATGGTACGGTGATATCATCGTGTATCTCCAAACCTCCACGTTTTGATCTGTGTTGATCAAGGATGATCGTCGAAGGATTCAACATCATTCCTAGCCTTACTGTGTCAGTGTCGATTGTGTTATTTGTTGATGCCTCACAATCAAGGAAGCTGAAAGAGCTCTCAATGATTGCCACTTCAGGGCATGTGGTGGTCATATGTCTCGTTACGCTACAACTTAGAAATCCTCCGCATTGGATATTTCTAGTCATCTTCCTTGAAAGACTGCATTCTTGTTTTCCATAAGTGTCATGAATGCCAAATTTACCTACACCCCGTCATTTCTGTTGGCCCCTTTGCAAAATGGGGCATTGATTATATGACAAGTATCCCTCGTTCAGCTGGGGAGAATGGCTATATTATCATCTCTATGGATTATTTCACCAAATGGGTCGAAGCGATGCCTACATATTCTGTAGATGGTAATATGGTGGCTCAATTCCCTTTTAATCATGTTATTTCCTGGTTTGGTGTACCCTAAGAAATTTTCACAGACCATGGCTCCCATTTTAGAGATTACATGATGACAGAATTTACATTTACATTGGACTTCCACCATGATGGCTCGACCCCATATTACTCTCAGGCGAACAGTCAAGTTGAAGCTGTGAACAAGGTTTTGGTCACCATGGTTTAACTTACTATTGGGATGCACAAGTCAAATTGACATCTCGTGCTTTTGTCAGCTTCGTTGGCCTACCAAACTTCAACCAAAGATGCCACTAGTTTCACACCTTTCAAGCTAGTCTATGGTCTGGAAGCAACATTGCCAATGGAATGCAAGATTCCTTCACTCAAGCTAGCTGTTGAACTCCTCCCAAAAACATCACCTCAAGAGGAATGCCTCCTATATTTAGAATGACTGGACGAGACTCGTCGTCTCATTACCTTGGTCATCAAAGCACAAAAGATACGCGTCAAATCCTATTTCGATCACTCAGTCTCCCCTCATGCTTTCTCTTAGGGTGACTTGGTCCTATTATACGACCAAGCTAACGATAAGCTAGGGATAGGCAAGTTTAGCCCCATGTGGCATGGGCCCTATATTGTAAAACACATTTTACAGAAAGGAGCCTATGAGCTTATTGATTACGAAGGAAATCCTCTCGATAAGCCCAAAAGCAGGCTTTACCTCAAAAATTACTATGCTTAGGTCATCTTGCATGGATACTTATGTACATTAGTGTGCGATCCATTTTTGTACAATGTGGTTTTGTGTGATAGTCTTCAAACAACTATCCTGTTTACTATGCTTTTCTTACTTTGCAGATCTCTGCAACTCCTCATGTTGGTTTCACCAATGGTGCTTGTCGTAGTACCTGGAACCTACCATCCATTGCGTGGGATATCTATGACCCTAATGGGTAGTTAATTGGCCTTCAAGGTACCTGCCTAGGTTGTACAACCAACAACATTGATGAATATAGTGCGGTCATCAAACTGTTATCGGAACCCATTGCTTTGGGCATTAGAGAACTGGCTGTTAACCTGGATTCACACTTGTTGTCCTTTAACTCAATAGGTAATACTATGTCAAGAACCCTTAAATATTACGAGTTTATCTCTGTATCCGTCTATTCAAAAGACATTTTGATTATATTACATATGATCATATTCCTAGACAAACAAATACATTGACAGATGCATTAGCTAATTACGTGTTGGATAGACATCATTTGCAAAACATGTAAAAAGATAAGACAAACCATTTGTACCATAATAGATAGAAAAATACAACATATATATCTATATATATATATAATATATATATATATATATTATATATATATATATATATATATACATATACATACATACATATATATATATATTAATATATATTATATATATCTATATATATATATAATATCTTATATATATATATATATCTATATATATATATATATGTTGTATATATATACTGTGAGAATGTTTGATACATCAGAATCCAAATAAAAATAATATATGTCTATAATAACATTAGTGGGTCGCAGGCCTTATACATCTGTGGCACACATGCCTCAAAAAAATATGTAAGTGCAGGACCTAGTAACTACTCAGCATGGTGGACATGGTAGCACGAGACAACTCGTGTAACACAACTCAATAGTCAGTGGATCCGATCTGAGATTCCTACTATGTGCATCTAGTAACGACAGGGCATGTCTCATATCTTAGCATACTTTGGGATACCATGATTTAACCCCTCGAGGTTCCTCGCAATATCCTCCTCCTTGTCACTCCCTTGCTAATAAGCGGTGATAACATCAATAGGGTGGGGGACACGCCTGGCTATCGGGGACATCCCAGCTGACCACTTTGGTCCAACATCTTCTTAAACAAGAGAAATGTTATAAGCATGCATATACCAAAAACAATTAAAAATTTGATTTTTTACCTTCGTCATTGAAGTCCTCTCCATATGGTAAGGGCATATCTAGATCTCGATGGACATCAGTGCTATTGTAGGGCTAATCCTCCATGAAGATCTTCTATCATCATAGCCATGAAAAGAATGCTTGTCAGTATGACATATGCTAAACCCCAGCAATATTGGGCATCAAACGACTCCACCAGGCCATCCGCTGATCGCGCAGTGCAGGAGGATCGACCTCAATCAACTGATATTGGAACAATGGCACTCATTCTAGGAAATAAGTCACAAGTGCTGATCCAAAGCCAAATTGCTTTAGATTCCCCACCTTGGCCTTGGACAACTGGGGCTTGATTTTCATCTTCATGGCCTCTACCTAGTTGAAGATTGTACGAGTTGTGCAGTCAATAACATAAAGGAACTTCGACCTATTAGTCTTATGTTCTTCGTGGGACCTCGCCACTCTGTTGATAGTGAATAGAAGCACCCTCGGTGTCAAATTTGCACACTATAAATACCTATCTTCCCACTTTTGGATTTCAGGGCTTTAGTGCACTGTTCGATAAGCAGGGAGGATATGCTTGCCCCGATCGGACGTGACCCATACAAGTTCACTGGCTCACCTCTGCAAGACAGTCCAGTGATGAAGTAGATATCTGAAGTTGTCAACTCCAGCTCCTAATCTCCAATGAAAAATATCTCCCGATTAATGTCCCAAAGGCTTATCAAGCATTGAAGCAACTCAGGCTGGGCCCGCATCCCTAGTGTAAGGAAGAATTTGAGCAGCCGTCAAAGCCTCCAGGAAATTTGGATCATTCATTGCCTGGATGTCAACATATTCATGTTCCCTTTCCTTCCAATCCACCATTTTCGGTGATTTCTCTCTTGCAAAAGCCATTAATTTATGCCAATGATCATCATTAGCATATAAAATTCAAGTTTAAATGGTCAGTTTAAAAAAAAAAATGGTTTTTCCCTATTTAGGGCACTGACGAACCTGTCTTAAAAACAATTGCACCGATCGGCATAGATGGTCATGCAAATCACCCTCAGTTGGTGTGATCCTATGCCCGGAAATCGCAACGACCGAGGGCGAAATTTTTTCTCAAAAACCTTCCTAAAAACAAAAAAATGGCTAAAAACACAAATAAATAACATGAAAATGGAGCTCAAGCTTTGACATTTACCTGGAACTGACGGCTCATCGATTGACCTCCCGGATCGCCTACGATCTGCTCCGGAAAAACTAGGGAAAAGGTGGGTGAAAAGTCTTCACTACAAAGGTGAAATGCTAAATGGTAGAAATATATTTACTTTCCCCTTTTCTATTAATTTTTTCACGAAAATATCAGGTTTTGTAGATATTTTTGACCTATTTTGCCACAAGAAATCGATAATACAATTTGCCTTACTTGTGTAGCAACAGGTGGTGGATGCTTGACAATGATGATGAGTCACATTTCAGCTCTTTCCTTGACTCGTTAAACTCACATGAAAATATTGCCAAGTATTTTTTCCCTCTTTGACTCGCTAAAGAGAATAAAATGGGGGGTCCACTTTCAGCTCTTCTCTAACCCTTTAAAAGCGAAAAGATGGCCGAGCCCTTTTCATTTCGAACTCGTTAATGGATGAAAAATGTCGTGTGCCCAATATAAGTTCAACCCTTTTCCAAGCTGGGAGGCATTATTTATGAAAAAGGTACTCCTTGACTAAAACGGTCAAGTTTTTCTCTCAAGTATTGTTTTCTAGCTTTTCAGGCTCGAGAGACAAAAATGTACGAAGAGGGACCATGTGGAGTTTTATTTTAGGTGTCTTTTTCAAACTCTCTAAACATGAAAAATATACTGAGTTACACCTTTTTCAGACTCATTAAACTATCAAACGACATTGGATTCATCACCATGATGCACATGAGCTTCTCCTTCCTAGGGCTCGTTAAACTTACTAGGTTGGGTTCATCTAAAGGATGAACTTACAGTGCAACCCTATGTTATCCTCTTCAAGCTTGTTATTAAAAAATAATTAGGGTACTTGCTAGAAATGGTGAGGGAAAATTTGGAAATCTATCAGTCGTGTCGACAGCTCACTCTTGAACATGACACTCTTTGCTTCGTGTCAGGTTTGGACATCCTCCTTTGTATCGTTGACCTTCCTAGGTTGGGCCATTCATTTTTTCCTTCCATTTGATATTTTCTACATCATCATGAACACCGATAATGTGAATCCAAAAGAAGACAAACTTCCAGCTGTGTCACTGATATGTTTAAGAGTTGTCCTTTTGCAGTTACACTTACCCCTGATTCTCTGTATCATCCAAAATAATTTTGCATCCTCTCATCTCCCATCGATGATGTGGGATACATTACATCCCTCCTTCGACACGGTCGCTTTCCATCGACTTCAACTCCTTATTTGGGAAGTTGACCGAGAGACTCCCTTCTAGTACCTTGGAGCTTGCATGCCCTAATGGCAAGTTCTTCACACTCGACAATAAGTTCACATCATTAGCTTTCGATCGGGTGATTTCACGGGCATTCGACTCTAGTTCCGGTATTAATATTCCGCGCATAGTGTTGATAGTACCTTGAGAGCCATTGTCATTATTGGTAGTTTCTCTCGCGTTGGTTAATAATTTACATTATTGACTGGTAATCAAGCGACTTTTTGCATGTTCGACGTTAACACATCTATTCGCATGCTAGAATCTGTACTTTGATCTAGTCGTGTTAGAGGGCAAAACCTTGGACTCAGATCACACAAGTCCATGTTGCGAAGTGGTGTGACATAGTTTATGATGATATGCATGTCTCTTTCAGATGGCTCATTGTGACCAAATGATGAGTTATCATATGTCATCCTTCTCATTATTGGATGGTTGCAACCATACCTTGGTTTCATTATGATCCTCTTTGACGGATGGTTGTGCCCATACCTGGATCCATTTACATGATCATTCTCGAGATGGTTTTGTCCATTCCATGATTCATGTATCATTTAACAGATATCTCAATTTATGTATATATACCTGTACTTGCTTGTAGGTCTGCCGATCGTAGACTAGGTCCCCTCACTAATTTATAAAGCATTTCATCCCCCACTCTAGCTCAACCTTCACGCTTTAGGGGGCATCTATTACACAGAATTTTGTCACTGTCCCTATACTCCCCGTTCCTTGATCCTAGAGGACCTCTAAAATGGACCCCACATGCTTTGCCTTCATGAAGAAACTCCCATTATGTCCCTCTTCATGAGTAGATCATTTCCCTTTTGCACCATTTCCCCCGAAACTTCTATTTTGCCAATTTTACAAGATTTGGGCTAATGGCCTTTGTCTCCCTCGTACCGATTTGTAGAGATTAGCACTACTCCTCACGTCGACTAGAGCGACTGGGCTGTGTTTCAGTCACACCGGTCCTATTATGGAAATTTTTTTAAATTAGAGTTGAAGCTTCCAGCTCTAGAATCTCTGTAAAGAAAGTTCAGTAAATGGTTTGGTCGGATGGGGTCGAGGATGATAGTTTGGGCTCCTTTCCCCTATAATGATGGAACTACCTCAAGGGATAAGTCATTGTCTCATGATAAGAGGATCCATCTCCCATCCATATTTCTTATATAAACCTCCGTTCTTCTCAAGCACAAACTAGTGACAGTTAGAGTTTTGGCTGAGTGTGAGTATACTATTTTGGATTAGACAAGCAAGCTATTACTAGTCGTAGCCATCTAGTTGTGTGAGGGATAAGTATGTTTGGTTTGGAGTGAAGCCTAAAGGGAAGAACCTTTAAACTATTGTTGCTTGAAGCCATCATGGAATGCTAGTAGAATTGTGTGGGAACCCAGTCTTGTCAGAGGAAGACTATAGCATCAAGACGAATGGTTGTAATCTTTGTTTGATATTAATATATGCAACTATCGATAGATTTCCTACATGTTTTGTAATATTACATATCCATTTCTTAAATATTCTTGACTCGTTAAGTAGGTTGAATTGCAATTTGTCTATTATTATCTTTGTGTGTTGTTGTTGTTTACATGTTTCAATAGCTTGAAGAAGGAAGCAATAGATTGCTGGAGCAAGCAAGTGAGGACATCATCAAGCAGGATAGGTGAAAAAGAGATAGGCCCTCTTAATTGATTCTAACCTATGAAAATATTCCATATAATTATCTATTGTGGGTAGACCCATTATCGGGCTAGAGGAATTTGTTCTTGTCTGCACTTATAATTTTACTTCACCACATCTTGGATGACAAAAATGATAAGACCTCGTTGGTATACATAGAAGTCTAAGGGGTCACAATATAATCAAAGCCTACATAACAATAATAATGTAACAGAACAATAATAAGAATGGTGTGCTTCTATTGGTCACAACAATAACAAATTGCTTGATAGATGGGCATAAAAATAACCATAGGGGAGTACACTAACAATAAAAATAAGGGAATTACAATAGTATTATAGTGATGTAACATGCCCCTCTCCTTCAAAAAAGTGTTGTCCTCAATGCTTTAGTAGTTTTGGATGCTTCTGTATATAATTTTCATCCTTCCACATGGAATATTTGGAAAGTAAGCTCTTCCACTTAATGATATACTCTAAAATTAATCAGTTACATAGTTATCGTGTTCTTACTTTTGTGAGTCCTTCAAGCGCAAATATGATTTTTCCTTCGCCGTCAAGTTATGGAAACATTGTTTGAACCATGAGCTTGTCACCGGTAACCTTCTTTAAGCATGAAACATGGAAAATTGGGTGTACTCAAGGAGGTGCAGGCAACTCTAATTTGTATTCCACAGTATCAATATTTTGCAACAACTTGTAAGGACCACCGTACTTAGGTGATAATTTATTATCCTTATTTTCTTTCTTGAGGGACATTTGTTTGTATGGTTGTAGTTGTAAAAATACACAGTTTCCTACATAAAAAATTCTTTCCTTGCGATGCTAATCTTCTTGTTGTCTCATTCGATTCTGCACAAGAGTGAGGTTATCCTTTAAGAGATGGAGAACTTGTTGTTGATGGTGGATGTGATATTCCACTTCTTAAACTTTAGAATTTTCTCTTAAATGTGATGTGATGGATGGTGGATGATATCAATAAAGTGCCATAAATGGGGTCACTTTTGTTGCAGTATGGAAGGAAGTCTTATATGGCCATTGAGTTAGAGGTAACCACTTGACCAATTGTATTTGTTTTTCATATACAAGGAAATGAAGATATCCTTATAGACATTTGTTCACTATCTCATTTTTCACATAAGATTGAGGATGATATGAAGAGACATGAGATAATTGAGTACCAAGACAAGAAAAAAATAATTTTGTCCAAAAGCTTTGAGTGAGAATGCGATCTCTGTCACTTACAATAATATTTGGGTTTCCATGTAGCTTTTGAATTATTCCCATGAATGTAGTAGCAATTGTACTTTCTTTTAAATTACAATATAATGCAAAAAGGTGTGAATACTTGGTAAGTCTATCAACTACCACCATGATGACACTCTTTCCTTGAGACTTGGGTAAACATGTGATAAAATCCATTGACACCTCCTCCCAATGCTGACTTGGAATGGCTAAAGGTTGTAACAGACCTAGGGTGTTAATTGTCTCAAATTTCTTTTATTGGAAAGCCAAACATTTTGTTACGAACTTTTGAATATCATATTGAAGGCCATCCTAAAAAACTCTTTCTTTACCCTATGGTAAGTTTTTAAAAATCCTGAGTGAACTCCTAAGGGGGAGGTGTGCAATTCCAAAAGAATCTTTTTCTTGAGTTGGGAATTCCTACATAGATATAAGTAATCTTTGCACCATAATGAATCCTTTTTCCAGCTAAATGTATCATATGTACTAGGATCATGTTGCAACTCTTGAATGAGTGTCTACACCTCTTCATCATTCTCCCATTCATCTCTTTCTTCAGTTATCTAATCATGTTGGATAATAGAAATGGCACAAAGTAATGCTTCTAGATCCTCATCATTTCTTAAGAGTGCATCTACTTTTAAAGAATCCATGTCCCATTTTAAGCCATCCATGTCCCCTTTCTAGTTAATCTTTGGTTACTCTACGTGCGAATGAAATTTGTTGCACTTGGTCCCGTAATTTTGATATATCATGCTACAATTCTTCCTCTTCATGCCTCATAGTAGATATTTCTAAGGGCTTAATGGGTGTAGAATTTTTTTGTTTGGGAGTAATTTTAGAACCCTACTAATATCTATGCTTCAATATGCCCTTGGAATCGCTTCAAGCTGACTTTTCAGGCAAAAGTTATGTAATTTCTAAATAAAATTACACACCATTTTCTTTCTTTTAGCAGCATGATATTCAAACTATTTTATAACTACAATTTCGGCCTCCCAAGATCTAAAATTCCATCTTGTGTTATCCCTTCGAGTCTTCTTTCTAATCCAACATCTCAAACAAAGATTTGATTATTCGATAAACAGTTATACACAATCTCCCATGATGACATGATTATAGACTCGTTTAGTAGAGAAAAATTGTACAAAGTGCCACATGTCATTATTTCACCCTTGAGATGTGATAATGATACAAGAAAATCTAAAGTCTATTAAATTTTAGTCACATTTTACAAAATTCCAATATGATGATCATAGCGAAAGTTATGATGATTTTCCCTAGGTCACATGTTTGAGACTAAATTCTCCAGCATGTTGTTATCCTCCACAATATCCCAAGCCTAGAATGAGATCAACAAAGGTAACCTCTAACCACTTAGGGTTCATCGGATAGCCCTACTAAAATAGAGAGGGATCTATGTATGAGCTCACAACCAATGATGACTAGAATGGGAAAATATATTAGCCTAGATATGTCCAACTCTTGGGTTTTGAATATTTTAGGGTTTTTCTCAATCGACACTGAAAATCAAGGAACTGGGTCAAAAGATAAAATGTTTCAACTGCAAGAGATATAAAGGAGAAGTGTATGTATCCTTTTGTGATACTTTGGGGTTTTGTTGATGTAGTGTAGGGTGGAAAAGAAAAGATGAAAACGAGCATGGAAAGGATGAATTCATTTACCATAAGAAAAGTGACATAAACATGATGCTCCTAACAAAACAGAGCTTAAAATTATAAATTATGTTTAAAGCCTCTTAGGAAAATCATCGAAAATCATATGCATGGAAAGAGAATGGATGTATCATTCATAGAAGACTATAACAGAGAGGAAACATTATCAAAAACTGACAATAGAAGAATTCCTAAATAATAGTTGCAATTGTCCTTTGATTTTCTGTAAAAGTGATGAAGTACAAGCTCCAAGAGTTCTACTCACTGATGTCCAACATGTTCTATGACTAAAAAATAGACACATATAGACCAAATAATCATTTCCCCTCTCTCAGGGTTGAATCCTTCAGCTTAGGAACTAATCACATGAAGTACTGAACTAAACCCTAATGTGTAGCGAGGTTAAAACAAATCTTCCTTTTAAACTTTCACAGAATTGCTCCTCATAAATGAGGCCTAAATTTACATGAAAATAACTCTAACTATCTTATTTACCTCTCAGTAAATAATAATTACATCAAACACAAGTAATTACACCATGAAAACTGAAAACTAGATGATAGAACTGAGAAGTAGGAGTTTCATGGCAAAACATAGCCAATTCAGGCAAAAGCACAACGTGCGAGAAGAAAATAGAACAAAATTGGTAGAAGGGACTTTTGGAGGAATTCTCGAGGTCCAAATGCTAATCTCAAAATTTCTGCAAATAATTATAGATGTTTGCTACATGATAGAATCATCAAGCACTGAAAAAGGCTGCTCATAACCCTCCAAAACTTGTTTCTCCCAGAGGTACTCCAAAAACGCAGTGAGCTCTTCAAAAAGAGGGCAGAGAGGTGATTTTTGAGTGATTTTTAGCTTTTTTCACCTACCAGAACTTGATGAAAGTTTTCTCCCAAGGGCTAGAAGTGTTTTTCAAGTGATTAAAAATCCAAATATGCAAGAAAATTATCATTTGGAGCTCCCGATCAAAAGCACAATGTGGGGCATGCTATGTTTTCAACCTAGTAACCATTACAAAAATTGCCAAAACTGGAAGGTATTGTCCTCTAACTAGAATATAGGTTAGGACCACTTGATGTTGCACTTTTCATCTTATCTTCATTATTCAATACTTAGCAACAAGGCCTCACTTGTTGTGACTTCTAAAAATTTCTCATTCATTGAATTGTACAGGAGTAACATAGTGGCAAAGACTTCCTTCCATGGGATTCCTTGTTAGAATCTCACTAGCATATGTTGCCCATGCTACAAATATTGTACATGATTCAGATTTCTATTTAGTCTTGTCACGAATTTTCATTGAGGCCTCATTATTCTTCCTCACTCTTGTTCTAACTTTATAGCCTATAGGCTCCCATGTGTTGAGTTGTACTATTACATTACATAATTACCACTTGCACCCCTTTTGGCCTGAGGAAAAAATAATTTGACTCTTGTATAAGCCACTTTTGACCATGGTTTTCTACAAGATCAAGCCACACAATCATTAGCCTTTGTAACTTGACACCCTTTTTACCTTGGAGGGAACATTCCCTGAGTGTCAATGACCATCATCAATAACCTTTCATTGAGCATAAGATTATTCTAAGCCCAAGAAGTAATTTTCCTTTCTTTATCACTTGTTCCATTAATTGTACTGGAAGCATTCCTTAATTCTTTTTAGTCTTTATAAGATGAAAATGAAAAAAAATTCAAATATTCCAAAAAAAATAGAGGAAATGAGACAATCTCATCATCTTTTTGGTAGCAAGAGTCAATTGTGTCACCCCTTCAACAAATCACCTAAAAATATGAGTACTCACTTCATAGGGTTGGAACTTAGTTTGACTTTATGGAAGCCAAAACCTTGTCTTAGAGTTAGTACTCCACTAGTTCATTACTCTTCCAATCATATGGAGAGTTGGTTGGTGCTTCATATATCACAAACTTATATAAACTTCATTTTTTGATTCCTTAAAAGTCACAAATGTATCATGCATTTTTTTAAGGGAAGTTATCCTATGTTTTGACCATTGTGCATTGTCTGTTGACTCATTTTGCTGGCCATACCTAGTCCATCAAAATTATTCTATGTATTAGATGAACTACTTGCTCCTTTACACGTGTTAGTTAAGAAGGTCCCCATTGAATTCTTGTTACTTAATCTTCTCTTATCGACACTGACAAATTGCTTTGAGAGTAGGCCCATGGTCACACCATACCCCTATTTACATCATTTATAGGTGATCTTGTGCTCAACATCGATCAATATCATGGGTCTTTGACTAAGTCATTTCCATTGTGTTTGATGTCAACTTACATTATCACACAGTGGGATTGATACAGTTCATTGGTTTCCAATTGACCCTATTGGTGGATTCCTCGCCTATGTGTCAGCTTTCATAATTGGTTGGTTCAGAGTATTTATTTCATGGACTAGCTGCATATTGTACACGTTGAAAATGTACTTGGTCATGGTTACATCATCATTAGGTGTCTGAATCGTTTGAAATTATTGGCCTGTGCGTTACACTCGTGCTTGTTCATGTGGGATGCCTTCATTTTTTCCTTCCATAATATCTTTCCCATCGATTCCAAGACATTTCTTTGGGAACAACGTCTCCAATTGTATTTCAGCACCTTAGGATTTGTAGTCATCAATGGCAGATTTCTTCATTATCAAGCATAAGAATACATCAATTTCTCGTGATTGGTAATTTCTTTCAAGTGTTCAACTTCAACACATCTATTCACACTTGTTCGATTGTACTAGTTTACCTTGACATTCATTATCGTTATTGGTTATTTATCACATGTTTGTAAACAATATACATTAATGAATAGTCATCAAACCATTTCTCACATGAATGAATTCAGCTCATTTATTCCCATAGTGATGAAATATACCATTTGTGGTCGGTGAAGGCGTCAGGTTGTGTTAGCATCCCAGTTCACTTAACAGCTCCTTTAGTTTTCTACCAGTGACATACTCGATCTTTATATGTTTCACACTCTTTCAGGAACATACTATATGTTGGGACCTAACTTTTATGCAGTACCACTACTCCATCTACATGGATGGGTACTTTTGTGGGGATCAATTATACAACATATTTTGTGAACATATCCACCTATAAGATATTGATAATAGCACTGCTGAGTTCATTCACTGCTATGATATGAGATGCCATTATGTATTCTTATGATTTCTATCACACTTATGTATATATCATTGATATGTTTTAGACTTGATAATGGGTATTCTTGCCTCAAACACAACTCTTCTTTCACACTCCTTCCAGAGGTATTTAATGGACTAGAATCTAGTGATCTCCTCCTGAGATTTTTGAATGACTCCTCTCATATACATAATGTATTTCACCCATCAATCCCATTTCAACCTCATACATTAGGGGAAATATGTTATAGCATATTTCAACACACCTATAGACTAGACAATCTTGTATGGTCAAGGAAGCTTCTTTTCCCTTGCAAACTTGAATTGATGTTAAACAAATGTTTTTCACTATCCATACATAAATATTCCCACTATGAAAACACATACATATATGACCCATATAAATTATCTCTGCATACAACATTTTAAATTTGATAAAATAAATAAAAAGTTATTTTTTAGGTGGCTTTTACAGGTTTTAGCAAAATCCCACCTACAAGAGCACATCTCCTAAGTAAACTAACAAGTTTGAGGTTTTTATATATACACCCCTTCAGTAGGCCTAATGGATATCATATTGAGACGTATTGATACTATATCAAAATTCCACAAGATCAAGTTGACATTCTCATGTGCCTCCTGCACTCCCAGTCTATAGGAAATCCCTTATTTCCTTGCAGGGATTTTCATTTCCTTTATCTAGCATCTTCTTACAAATATTGGAGAGGAAGTGTATGTTGGATTAGGTTGTAGCTTTTGTGTAATCATTGTTTTTCATTAATAAAGAGGCTCATGCCTTGTTCCTAAAATATGGTGTCATCTTGTTAATGTTAACTTATCATGATATTTATTATTATCTAACATATCTATAGGAATATAGTTTTAATTCTATTATCTATCTATGCTTATGTAATTGAGTTGCATGGCTACACACCTTGAAGGAAACAAAGGGTTTGGACCCTGTGGGATCTACTCCAAATGTAGGACCCCAGGGTATGTATCTTATCCAAATTTTGAGGATTGGAATGTTTAATACACTTGCATGATTGTTCATTTTTATTTTATTATTCCTCTATGTTGACGCTTTCAACCCTAGATCTGAGGAATATTTCCTACCAATAAGGCTTATTTCGAAAGAAAGGAAGAGGAGGAAATTCCTCGAGTAGCGCAAGGAGGAAATATGGAGAAGAGGAGAGAAAATTCTTGAGGATACCAAGAGAACTTTTGCGTGGGGAATGTAGAGGAAAGGAATAACACAAAGGTAGAATATCAAGGACTAGAGTGGTATCACTATTGGTAAAGACAAACTCAAAGGAGGGTTCCTCTCATTAGTTTCCTGAGAAAATTGTTTGTTGGGTGGAGATAGGTGCATCTCTAGACTCCCAGTGGTGATGAACAAGTGGGAAATCCCTTCACCATTCTTCTTCAAGACTTAAAATTTGGCTCAGGGGTGTTTGGTTGTAGGACATTGTTGAAGAATGTAACTAGTGTCAGTATTCATAATTGTGTTGAGCCATGATGGATTGTATTTGTCGAAATAAAGAAAAAGACATTTTATTATAAATGAAATTTCCTTATTAAAGAATGGGTTTCGTTCTTGGATCAATGGTTAATAGGTCAAAGCCTAAATTGCATGCTTGTAGGGTTTATGTCAAGTGTCCTTGTCCATGTCATAATGTAATAGACCCTTCTTGTGATTCTTAAGTCAAGAAATAAATTTATTTTGTAGAAAATAAGTCATTTATGCCTCCTCGACCAAGTTGGCCTCAAAGAGGGACACTTTTTACTAATAAAGGGAACTAAACTTCACAGAACCACCATAAAATGGTAGCATCTCATCTCAATTGGAACACACATACAATCAGTTTGATATAGATTTGTTGGAGATTGAAAAGGGTGAAAAATTCAAGGAAAAAGAAGGAAACACTAATGAAGGAGAAGGAAGCATTTGCCAAGAATAAGAAGTCAAATTTTCTCTCTCTTTGTCTCACATGTGCGAAATTGTTGGGGATTAAAATTTTGGATTGCAGCTGGGCCAAAATTCTGAAGGTTTTGGGGGTCAAAATTCTAGATTGTTTTTGGGTTGAAGTTGCTGGGCAACAAGAGACTAATAGAGTGTTTTTAATCATCTTGGAAGCCTGACATGGTGGAGGAGGAAGGTGTTTTGGTTCTAAGGTCTTGGTCTATCTCAATTTTATTCAATAGTGGAAGAATTTGACTAGGTTTTCCCTTATAAAGGGGTTTTATCCATGGTTGAGTTCCTGTATCTGGTGATATTCATGTTTTTATTTGATGATTGCCTTATGAAACAAATACAAAGAAGAACATAAAGAGAATATAATAAGACTACAATAATTTCACAAGTAATTAGCAATATAAGAGAATATTTTTTCCTTTCTGGTTTTCTAACATGCTATCAAATCTAAGGTAAAGGAGGAAATAAAAAGGCGACTTGAAGATCTATTGCAAGAAGGGTTAAGAAGGAAGGAACAAAGGAATATTATTAAGGATAAAGATCATATAATAAGAGGAAGTTATACTATAGAAGGCATGACAATAAAGCCCGAAAACAAGCTAGAAGGAGCCTCCAACTATAGGGCATGGAAGAAGAGGATATATCTTATTCTTACCAAGCATAAAGTTTTGGATCTTGTTGAAGGAAAAGTTAAGAAACCTACAGATGATGCCGGAAATGATAAATTTAGGGATACCAACAACTTGGCCATGAATATCATAGTAGATGGAGTAAAGTACACTTTCATCACATACATATCCAATACATATTTCACTCAAGAAATGTATGAAGCCCTCTCCAAGTTGTTTACCATCAACAATATTGGTCAGATAGCTAGTCTTAGTAATGAACTAAGAACCATAAAGATGACAAAATATGATATTGTGTCATCATATTTTGTAAGGATCTCTAGAATAAGATATGGAATCCAATCTATAGATGAATTTGTACTAGAAAAGGAACTTGTGATTGTTGCACTACTAGGTCTACCGAAATAGTAGAGCTCTTTTGCATCAGGGATCAACAATTGGAAAGATATTCCTATCTTTGAAAAATTGTGGAATGCATGTAGTTAAGAGGAAGAACAAATCTCATTAGTAAATAAAAATAAGCAGGATGTTGAAGACAACACTTCAAATTCCTACTTTACTCATAACAAGAATAAGGGAGTATACAAGAAGCTCAAGAGACCAAAGAAGAAGGTTAATATATCAAATATTGAGTGCTATAATTGCCACGAAATGGTACATTACAAAAATCAATGTTGTAAGAATCCAAGGAATAAGAAGAGAGAAAGATAACATGCAAATGTTTTTGATGAAGTGGAACCTAAGAAGAATAAGACTAAAGAATATGAAGTCAAGGCCATGTTAATGACTTCTACTATTAATAAATATTGATGTTTTCTGAAACAAAGAATTTGAAGAAGTCTAACTAAATACAGAAAGGCATGTTCTTGATGATGATATAAATAATGATGATGATGTTGATATGGCATATATTTTAAACACAAATTATGAAATGTATGATACATATGATGAGTTGGATGAGGAAGAATATTAATGATATCAAAATGTTGAAATGTAGAAGGTATATATTTATATGTTTTTAGTTGGTTTGTTCTCTTTTGTTCACATTAATTTTTTATTTTCCTAGTATTTGTGTTTGATTGTTTTTGTGTTTCTTTCAAATATATTATAGTAGGGTATTCGGTAATGTAGATTGATGTGAGGGGGGTAGGGGAAGGGCCATATGAGCTTCCATATTCACGTTCTTGGACTTGTCCATTAGATAATATATTGTTCTTGAAAATAAGAGAATCCCATTTAGCTTTATATCATCATCTCCAATTTTAACTTTGGTTTGTCTAATAATTTACAGGGTTTTTCATTTAATAATTAGTGGAAATTATGCTTTTACCTCACATAGAGTTGCATGTGAATGCGGCCAAAGACAAACATAAGTTCCAATGACTAATTTGTAGTGTTAACAAATGAAAAGCCTAAGTTAAAATCAAAATGATATGAACAATCTATGTTCAAATCATTGTCACTGTCATTGACATCATCATTTTCATCATAATCATCATCGTAATCATCATCATCATCATATTTTTTATCAACATCATCATTTCAATCATTACCCATGTCATTGTCATTATCATTGCCCCTAACATGACAAGAAAGAGTCACAAGAAGAAATGTTTCCCCTTCTCCACAAAATAAGGGAAACTGAAACTATATCTACATTAGGAAATAATTCCTCCAATTTATTCTAAAATCAAAACTCACTTCCTAATGTAAATATTTATAGTTTATTATTAAAAAACATTTAAAATCTCTCCGAGCATCGCCATGTGACTATCCCGTCATATTCGCAAGGTTTTGGTCCAATTTTAATCAAATTTTACCTATTTTCTATGGAAATTTGAATATGTACAATGAGATATCATCATAAATGAAGAGAAAATGATACCACAAATATGGTCCAGAGGAAGAGGATAACATGGGGGACATTGGATACATATAAGAAGTTCCAAAGAGAATATGTATCGGAAAAACAATGTTGAGTGTCATACTTAGTTGGTACACTCTAAATATGAGTCATATTGAAATAACATAGATTTCATATAAAGTAGAATATTAAATATTGTTTAAGTGGGGAATACGTACAGGAATTAGAGTTAGCATAAGCATGTTATTAATTTTTATTACATGGGAATGTTTATTTAAAAAGGACAAAGATTATCAATAATTAAGATATGTGTGAGATCTAAGTAGATAAATAAGATAATTTAGAAAGTAAAGTCAAGCCAAGAAGAAATGGGGAAAGTGTATCATGTTTAACTGAAATAATAGTTTGATGTTATGAATAGTTTTATAAATAGTATAATAGCAATGCAAATAATGGAGAAGGTTAACGAGATTCCACTTGAAAAGAAAGGAAGAATATATTGGCGATGAGATGAGACATAATATGTGAGTACAAAGGAAAAATAAATAGAAAATTATATATATAATTAAATTTAAATATATCAAAATTATGTCTAAGTAATTGAAAAAATTATTAAAGGTTTATCAATAATATTTAAAAAAAAAATAAGATAGTGGAATACATAAAATGAGTAGGTGAAGTTAAAAAATTGTAACAATAAATTAAGGAGAAGAAAATTGAAGAATAAACCAAAGAAAAATGTGTCAGAAAAATATCACTATGAAAAATAAATAGTTAGGAGAGTCAATACTTTTAAAAGTGTAAGTCATGTACTCTATTACATTACATACACACACACACACACACACACACATATATATATATATATAGAGAGAGAGAGAGATGCCATGGCATCCACATGTTACTATTGGTTATAATAAGTACTATATTCATATGAAACTTTCATGTAATATGTCGTGTAGTAGTTGGAAAGAACTAAGAATTTCCAACTTGGAATATGGTGAACCTAATGATTATATATATTCAATGGCATGAAAGTGCCTTACAAAATACTTAGATCAATATTTTGATTTGGCTATAAAGTTTAGATAGAAATATTAATATATTTTTCAAGATATATGCCACATAACATCAATTGCCAATGGAGAATACATTGTTAGATAATGTAACATAGGTGACTATCCATAAATTAGTATATTTTTTTTATGTTATCTTACCTTAGAAGAATAAATCTTAGAGATTCATGCTTATCCAATTAAGCCTATGAGATTTTCAAAAGAATATAGTTTGAATTATTGGTATATTTGAAAAAGCTTTAATATGTATATGTGACTTTAAGCTTTTTCTTTATCATTTTATATAAACATAAATTTACAAATTAAAATAGTAATTTATTTTACTTGAAAAATTTAACATATATATCTTATAACCAAGTTAGTAAATTCATACTTTTCAAAAGAATATAATTATTTCACAAAAAAATCCACATCTAATATGAGTGTATATTTATAGTTTATATTCGTATCTACAACTAATTTTGTAATAACAAAATTGCATAAATAAAAAACAGAGATCGTACTGATTAAAAAAACAAAAGCAAAATCGTATAATTAAAAATAAAAAAATGTTAAATGTACCTTTTCCAATAATGAGTTCGAAACTTGTGAAATTATTTTCATCTGAAAATATAAAAAGATTATTAAAACTGATTATTAATTAAATGAAAAATATAAATATAAATATATAAGATTTTTTTATTTACCCTTTTGTTGTGAATCCTTTTATAGCTTTCTGTAATTGCTTTTCAAGTTGTTGCAGTTCTTTCGAAGTTAATAACTCCAAATCCTCACCAGCCATATTCTTGGTCATAAGAAGAAAAAAATTAATTAATATATCTTAAAATACTAATAAACTTTAAGCCTATTCTAATATAAATAGAAAAATAGTAAAAAACAACAATTCGTATTCCATCCTACCTTATTCGTTTTCTCCAATTTATCTATCTGGTCGTGCAACATCTTGAGTTGTAATTGATCACACTGAAAATTTGTATGCTTGTAAGTACGGAAAAAACAAAAAGTTACAATATGTAAATTAAGAAGTAATCAAATAATAAAAAGATAAACCAAAGATGAGTTTTGATTTCATAACACCGAAAAGTCCTTTCTATGTATGTCATTGTATTTTTA
>APFE030169638.1:182721-240221 GCA_000404065.3 Pinus taeda
ATAATAATTTTGCACGCAATCATTACACCTGAAACTTACTATATCTAAAGTAATTGAAATAAAGATCAAGCTAGATTTTCATAATAACATATAACAACTGAATTCTAACTTCATAGAGAAAGTGGAAAATCATAATCATTATTAACAGTAGTAATTAACAGATATTTTAGGAAGGAAAAAGTCATAAAACTCAATTTACATCAAAATGATCCCTTCGATCTGGGCTCAAAATGGTGGAATATATTGAATGTCATTCGCTGGCTTGATCGATTCAAATGGAGCGTTGAACAAGTTAGATATAGTACATGTTCAACCTATCGAAAATTAGATGGTTACAATGAACATAGATTAGAGGAGTACCGGCTTTGCTCATAGACAGAGGCTATGGAATGTTTAAAAGAGTGTATTAAAAATATATTATTTTAGATATTAAAATTTTTAAAATAAATGAAAAAAAATTAAAGAAACACTCTCTTTAAACATTCTAGCCTCTGAGCAAAGCCTATATAATTAAATTTTAATTAATTTGTTATTATTTAATTATTTTTTATGTGAGATAGTATTAAGTAGTAACTAATTTTTTCATATTACATTCATGTTTTTAAGATATTTTTTATTAAAATAATTTTTTTAGAATTAAAAAATATTTTTAATCTTTTAGAAATCAAATAATTTACTTTTGATTGGCTGTTGAGAATTTTTGTGTGGTTTTTAGACATTTTTCAATAATAATAATAATAAACCTAAAAATTATACTTAATAATTGCAATAAAATTTCAAAATATTTTACTTCTATACATGTATTTTTATGTCCCAAAAAATATGAAGGTACATATTACTAAAATTTATCAATAATAAATTTTACAATTGCTTAACTATTATTATTACTTGAAATTATCAATTACTTTTTGTATAAGAGGCAGTACTAAGTAGCAATGTTGCATATTACACTTGTTTTATTGGATTTTAAATTTACATGTATATAAAAAATGAGATTCAATATAATTATAAAAGACATATTATTACATGGAAGTACATTGATATAACCGAATCATAATTTTTTACCCAATCATTACACCTAAAAATTACTATATTAAAATTAATTAAAAATAAGATACCACTAGATTTTCATAATAATAAATTGGGGGAATGTATTGAATGTAATTTGATGGCTTGAGCCAACAATGAACAAGTTACGTATAGTGCATGTTGAACCTATTGAAAATTAGATGGTTAAATAGTGCACATTGATTAGACGTGTACCTGCTTAGAGGCTATGGAATGTTGAAAGAGAGTGTATGAGTTTTCTAGTTCAAATAGTGCATATGTCCTAGAGCATGATGATAAGGATGTAGCATGATGTGTGTGCATAGCTTGTGAAGTATGACAATGAGTATAGTGCTGGAGTCTTGACTTCAAGCTAAGATCGATGAGGGTTGAGTTGCACATGTTTAGTAGCCATTATGAGTGGCCAGCTATGTATGGAATGTAGTTGAATGTTCTTTGTGCATGATTGGTGGCATCCCCAGCCTTACAGTGTAAGACAACATATTGAACTGGTTGGTGCATTGGTAGAGGCTGATTCAGCAGATTGGCATGAGGATCATAATTGTAAGTCATTGTAGAACACATTTGTGTGTTTATGGAGTGCGCACTAGTAGGTTTCTTGTAGTAGTGCATGGGTTGACGATGAAAATCTATGTCTATGTAGAAAGACAAAGATAGATCATGAGATCAATTGAATTTTCACAGGCAGTCTTTGGAATAATCTTATAGGTATTGATATATGAATTATTTGATAGTGTGAATGGACATAGAATGAAATCTTCGATCCTAGTTGCTCATATGTGCAATTTTGCTTGCTACTACTATACCAGCGCTTCCACATTAAATATGGTTTTATTGAGTTGTCTATGACAAACACGGTGTTGTGCAAGGGCTACATATCAACTATAGAGATTATATTTCTATAGATTTTGTCATGGGTTGAGTTTAATGCATGTAGTATATTTGATATTGAAGAATTGTAAAATTGAGCGTAAACTCAAGGTTTGATGTATTTTCTTGAGGGCACAATATTGATTCATTGTCGAGAAACTATTGGGGTAATGTCCTATGAGTTTTCTTTGATGTGTTATTTATATAGGCAGAATTTTTTTATGTGAGATGATGTGACAAAGTTTGAGAATATGTGCTTGCTAATTAGTTGAGTGACAACCAGTTTGTTGATGTGGTGCAGAGATTGTTGGTTTGTAACTAGGGTCTAATATGAGAATATAGGAAAGGGAGACCCATAGAGTTTGAGGATATTTGAGGCTTTGGAATGTAGTGGCCTTCCAAGATAGGAGTAATGGATCCTTGCTTGGTAGTGGTCAATAAAAAATTGAGAAGGATTTGGGGCTTCTTAGGTAGTAGTGGCTAGCAAACTATAGCGAGGGTTATGGTTTCTAGTTGGTAGTGCCAAACTAAACTATGTAAGTAATTTGATGATTAATAATACAAGAAAGAGAAGCAACGTAGTAGCGGAAAGGCAGTCTTTCTCCCTTGGAGAGATTCCACCAGAAACACTTGTCTCCCTTGTGCATGATTGTATTTTTGAGTGATGGTTCTTATGTGTTGATTCTTTGATATTGTAAAATGCTCTAATATTTTGATTATATGTTGTGAATTGGTTGTTTATTAAATTGGAAAAACTATTTAAATGTGTATAATTGCTATCACTCTTGATTCACCACTCTTAGTAGTGATTTGACTCCAAAATTTGGTATCAAGGTTAGTTCCCTCTAGTGCACCTTGATTTGGTAGACGATGGACATATGGCCAAGAGGAAGAATAAGTTGTCTCAAAAAATAAATTACCATAATCATGATAGAAATACTTCAGATGTATAAGAACCCCTCCTTTTGTTGATCAAGGATATTGATGATAGTCATGAAGGTAGGGTAGGTAGAGTATTTTGCTTCAACTGAAGATGTGATGGCCATTATAGATCTAGATGCCCATTTATGAGTAAAAATAAAGATGATGAAGATGTTCTTGAGAATCTTGGGCTAGATCATGATTATCCATTGGTTGAAATTGACTCTCCTAGTACAAAGATAGTTGATTGTGAAACAAAGAAGCAAAGATTAGAAAGTCTTAAATATGAACAACATAGCATAGTAGAAGCACTTGAAGATAATATTAAAAGGATCACAATAGAGAATAAAGACTAATAGAATTTACTGTAAATTTTTAATGAGAAGCAATATCCCTTCAAGAAGAAATCATTAGATTAAAAACTCATTTGGAATAAGGAAGGAGAGTTGAAGAGAGAATGAGAAATTAGTATATAGGAAAGGAAGAGCAATGTGAAAGATTATAAGTTAAAGGGTTTTCATTGAGAACTGATCTAGATAAGAAAACCACTTAGTTGAATTTGGATAAGAGTAGCCAAAAGTCTACCCCTTCAAATTAGATCTCAGTCTACATAAAGGAGAAACTAGTTCAATACCAGCTTCAAGCAAATCAAAAAATAGAAATAGTGAGAGAAGAAAGAAAGGAAGCTAGCAACGAAAGTGACAGTAAAATATATTGCCAAGAAAAGAATTTTCTTCAAGTATGTCATCTGCACCCTTGGGATATGTCAGATGCTTTATCTGTCAAATACTTATTACAGTAGATTGCAAAATAAAAATGACCGAATCATCCAAGTAGAACATGTAGTAGAACATGTTGTTGAATATAAATACCTATCCATTAAAAAATCAAGGAATATTTCTCTCATCATGAAGGTCATCAATAGGGAAGTACAACAGTTCTCTTTATGGATATTGATACTCATGCGATTATTTTTTCCATAAGGTTTTTGGTTACAGGATTGATAAAAAGACAATAAAGAAGATCAACGGGATATAGGAGTCCTTCCCCCATTCCTCAGTCATATGAGGTGTTACATGTGTGAAAATCTCGGCCATCTTGCTAAAGATTATATGTTCCCCAGTTTGTTTAAGAAATCTAGTCAAAAGGTGAACATAAATCAAAGCCAACAAGACAAGAGGAAAAAAATAGATGTGCATGTTAGAGATCAACCTCTCAAAATTTGGAAGAAATAACAACAAGAGGTTACAAGGATAAACTGAGGACTGCATGCCGTCATGGGGAGAATATGGCATCATCTTGAAATTTCATGAAAAATCATTGACAGAGAAGCCATAGTGGAAGTAGTGTGTGTGGATAGCTTTTCATGTTAAGGAGTTGTAGATGGTTTGAAGGCTTACCTTTTATTTTTGGTTTATATATGTTCATATTGATAATATTTGGATCAACCATTATGATTGTTGATTGCATTGAAACAATTTTCTTGTTGAGACCATAATGATGCTTTTGAATACCTAAAAACCAAGATTATGATCACACATGCATATTTATGGATCTGATCTTCTGTGAGTTGGTGTTTCTACTACATGCTTCGACCAATGTAATTATTTCTACATATGAGCACATCGTATGTCATAAGATCATTTGTCATTTTGTTGTTGAATCATATATGCAGTTAGGGTTTGTCATTAAAATGTGGCAGAATATTGCTTTTCCAATGTTTCTATCAATTTGTTTTGTTGATGATTATCCTTTTGATGTTAGTCATATGATATGTAGAGATAATGAAGAGATGGTACATGTTTTGAGGGAGAATCTCAAATTTTTCCATTGGTTCATTAGACGATTGTGGGCATTATGATCCCTTGTTGGAAAAAAGAGAAAAGACATAGAAGGAGGAGTTTACCATGCTTTGTATGTGTTTATCTGGCATTTCCTTTTGGTAGATGTATGAGATACCTATTGTTGCTTGAGTTAACCAATTCAAGAAAGCCTGTGAGTCGGAGTTTGTACAACTAGGGTTTTGATGGGTAATGTAATATCTGATAGAGTCCATATTTAGTGTCCTTGTATTATCTTAAATAAAGGTTTATATTCTATATTGATGATATATTTGGATATGTTTGAGAGGTCACATCTAAGCCATGTATTCTTGTTCATGCCATCTACATGTGAATGTATGAGAATGTGCTTCTTATATTCAAAGTGTTTTCTATGTTATTATTTCTTGGATTTTGATCTTAATGTATGAGTATGTTGAGCTTAACAGCACAAGGCCAAGTATTATGATAATATTATGAGCTTCTAATAGTTCTATGTTGTAGGGTTTTATGTTGTACAAATAAAGGTTCTTTGTTGTTTCTTATTTTTTGCATTATTTTCTTTGCCACTTATCGATGATGTTGGTTAATGATATTCGCTTAGGGTTCAATATTGATGTTACTATTGGGGAGGATTTTGTATCAAGGTGATTGTGTTGTTGATATTGTATCGAGATAACATTGTAATACTAAATACTATGTTGTTAGTGATGCCATGTTATGCTACTTGCTGAATTTTTCTCGAGAGTTAGAGTTTATGTTGTTGTATGTTGTTGAGTCTCATAGATGATATAATTCCTATATTGATGAAGAGGATTGTTGAAGACTCTTGGTATATTTTGTTGTTATTGAAGACCTTATATTAAGGGTAATATGTTAAGAGAATATTGGCATTTACTATCACGATGTACAACAATAGGTTTTATCCATTTCATATGATGTTCATGCATTCGATCCCTTGTACCATTGAGAGGACAAGAAAATCTATTGTTATTTCTATTTATATTATTGTTTTTTGGTGCTATGTATTGTTATTAAATTTCTATTGTTGTGAAGAGCACTCATTGTTCCCTATTGACACCATTTATTGAAACAAAGTCCCATAAACGTAAGTGTGAGTGTATGCATTGATGATATGTTGTTGTTTAGAGCATGTGAAAGTAGAAAAGTTACTGGGATGCATTCACTTTTGAGTTTCAGATAGATATGGTAGACCATGTTGTTTATTTGTTGGTTGTGAATCAATGGTTTTGTCGGAGAGTGTTGGAATCTTGGTCCAACTCATAGGATATACCATTTTCAATTAATTTCAAAAGAAGATAGAGAAATATCATAATGCATATTATTTGTAAGAGCTTGCCATCAATTCCAAAGGGAGATATGTTGGAATTATGGTATGTTTGGCATGCTGGCAGTGATTTCAACGAGTGGTGGATCATGCACGATGAATTATTGATTCTATAATAATGCTTGAAGGTTGTAACACATCGTATAAGTGCTTGAGGATGTGTTAAAGTTTGGTGCAGTCATGGATCAAAGAAAGTTTAATTTTCCTTACTTAGGAGTAGTGACATGGTCTCAAAATTGTCACAGAGTGACACTAAGGTAGTGTTGTGCTTTTATCATTGCATGCCAACATAGATTGTTGCAAACTTCTAGTAAGTTTCCAGTAGCACTCTCTTGTAGCTATGCGGGAGAAAAATTGTGCCTTAATCATTGTAATTTATCAAGGCTTTAGAATCAACATTCATTTTGAATTGGGCTTGATATGGTTTTCAATGTATGACACTTTGTTCAGTGGATCATGGTGTTATAGGACAAGATGGCATGAGTTACACACTGATATGGTCATGGGTTACTCATTTGACTAGGTTGAGAATTAATATATTTGATTTGGTCTCCTCAAAAGAAATGGATCGTGTTAATTACCTTTGAGTTGTTCATCAAGTCATTGCTAAAATTGGACATGCTATGGAAAGTGTAGTACATGGATTGCTTAGCTGATTTACATCAAAATGATCCCTTAGATCTAGTCTCAAAATGGTGGAATGCATTGAATATCATTTTCTAGCTTGATTGATACAGAGGGAGAATATAGTGCATGTTGAGCCAATTGAAAGTTGGATGGTTAGATAGTGTTCACATATCAAAGTGTACCTAGACATAAATAGAGGTGATCTAATTTCAAAAGACAACATATGCATTTTCCTATTCAGAAAATGCATATGTACTGTAGAGTGCGATGATAAGGTTGTAGCATGGTTTGTGTGTATACCTTATGAAGGATGCAAATGAGTATATTGGTGGAGGGTTGATTTCAATCTAGGATCAATTATAGTTAAGTTTCAAGTGTGAACTATAGCCAATATAAGTGGTGAGTTATATATGTGTGTAGTTGAACATCTCATGTGCATGGTTTGTGGCATCCCCGGTGCTAGAGTGTATGGAAAAATATTGATGTGATTGGGGCATTGGCAGAGGTAATTTGAGCATAATGGCATGAGGATCATAGTTGAAGATAATTGTAGGATGCACCTATGTGTTTATGGAATGTGCACATATAGGTACCTTGTAGTAGTGCATGGATTGATGATGAAAATCTATGTCTGAGCAAAGAGATAAAGATAGTTCCAGAGATCGATTGATAGTTTATAGGAGTTTATAATGAATCCTATATGTATTGATAGAGGAGTGATTTTATATTGTGAATGAATAAAGAATGAAATGTTAGATTATAGTTATTTAGTTCTGAAATGTTGCTACTACCAAACTACTAGAGCTTTTCCATTGAGTATGATGTTGTTGTGTTGTGTATGAGTAATAATGCAGTGTGAAAGGGCTAGAGATTTGTTGCATAGATTATATTGATGTATGTTTTTTCACGGGATGAGTTCAATGCATGTCTTATATTTAGTCGTAAAACTAAATATAAAGTAAGAGATTCATGTATATCCTTGAGGGCACAGTATTGCATCGTGGTCAAGATATTATTGTTTTCATGTCCTGTGAGTTTGTTTTTATCTGTTAAGTGTATGAGCTAATGTTATTTAGGCTAAGAGTGTGTTGTTTTTGATTGGTTGAGTAGAGATTTTTTTACAGAGAGAGTTGGTTTGTTGACATGGTGCAAATATTTGTCTGTATTGGGGTCTAGTATGAAAATGTATGAAAGTGTGTCCCATAGAGTTTGAGGGGGTAACGGCCTCCGATATGTGGTGGCTTGCCAATATAGGAGTAGTGGATCCTTGTTGGTAGTTGCAAAGAAACTACTCAAACTAAGTTGGTGCTTCATAGCAAGTGATAGGCAACAAACTCTAGAGAGGTTGTGGCTTCTAGTTGGTAGTGGCCATCGAAAATATGTAAGGACTTTGATGATTAATAATAGAAGAAATAGAACTTGCAAAATAACAACAAAATGTTTTTTCTCCACTTCAGGGTTTCCACCAGAAACACTAGTATCCCTTGTGGATGATTGTATTGATGTGCCACAGTTCTTACGTGATGATTCCTTGATGTTGTTACATGCTCAAATGTTTTGATTATAAGTTTTGAATTTATTGTTTAATAAATTGGAAAAAAATATTAAATATATATAATTTCTATCACTATTGATTCACTGCAACCCTCTCAGTGGTTTGATTCCAACATTTTTAATCATTAACTTATTAGTACCTCCTAATAGAAAATGGCATGTATGACTTTCACACATTTATTAAACTATATACCTAATTACTTTAGTAATGTTAAGTGATTTGGTGGTTTTGTTTTGTTAGCTATGTAAGTCAATTTCCCTCTTTTGTGCGATAATTCTCAACCTTATCTTAATTTTCATTTAGCTTAAAGTGTTTTATCTTTTGTCCTTGATTCATTTGAGAGCAATGAATAGTCATAAGAACATTGAAATTTGACTAAGAGCAGTTTCAAGATGAGTGGTGTTGTCCACATAGCCTTATTTTTAAGTTTTTAGTCTATTACATTCCAGAGGTATATGGTTCTCATTTAACTCTTAGGGAGACAAGCTCGCAAACTAAAAGTCAATATTTTTTCCTAAATTGAATTGAATGAAATATTCTTTCCAACATTTAATCTTTTTTGTCTAGAAAATTGCAAGACAAATTAGACATATTTTAAAATAGTGCATTTAGATGTATGTTTGTTCACGTCGTTAAGCACAATGGAACACCCACGCTCTCATTCCAAGCTGAACATGAAAGAAAAAACTAACTTTTGGCCATCGGATCCACTTTAGGTCAAATTATATATATTGGTTAAATGGATGAGTACAAATACAAGAACTCGAATGGACATTTTCTTTTAGGTAAATGATCCATATGGAGTTGATACAATTCAACTAAATGCTCCAAACGTAAAAATGTGCATTGCTTAGTGGAAACATTGGTTTCTAGTGGTACTTTCTTTAAAGTATTATACTCCATGTACATAAGATTTTCTACATGTATGTTCATCAGATTTTCGTAATGCTATATTTATATAAATAATACTATATAGAATATGGGCCCAAACCTCCTTATTTACTACATGAATATTATGATCATAATTTGGCCCATTATTTTCTCTGTAAGTATCACATAATATTTTGTTAATAAAAACAATTATCACGCAATATTTATTAAGTAAATTTCTAGAGTTGTCTAGTTAAATTTATAATAAATCTAAATTTTTTTGTTATAGAAATCTCTATGAGAGCTTACTTGTCTAGAGTATCTAGATAAAACTTCTCCAAATCATTTTAAGAGTATTTCTCTAAATAAATAATTATATATATATATATATATATATATATGATTTGTAACGAACTGCAATTGATGAAATTTAGTATCAATGCTTACAAGATAGTGCATATATATGTGATTCTCTATGTGATTCTTTTGAGAATATACATGTATCATGGCTTTTGATAGTGAAATTTGGTCACTTGTATTTTGGAGTAAATTTCTTGTAGTATAAGTAGTTGTTTAAATTCATACGAATCACACATGAACCAATTGGTAGTTGTATAATGGGAAAATAACATAGGAACAACTTTCTAACTAATGGATATTACAAGGAAAAGGAAGAATTGGAGTTGGTACACATAGATTTGTATGGACCTATGCAAGCCCAGTGTCCTAGAAGACACACTTATTTCTTGACCTTTATTGATAATTTAACTTGGAATAATTTGGTGCATTTCTTGAAATTCAAATATGAAAATTTTGATAAGTTGAAGAAGTTTAAGGCCATAGTTGAAAAGAAAAGTTTTTAGTATATTATAATCTTGAGATGTGATTGAGAAGGAGAATATGAATCCAAATAATTTATGAGATATTCTAAACAACATGGAATCTATATAAATTTGTAGTAGATACACACCACATAAGAAAAACATAGTAGAAAGGAAGAATAGAACAATTATGAATATGGATCTAATGAGCCTAGGTATTGCAGTAAGAATGTTGCAACTCCCAGGGCTACCAACTTTACTTATCAACTTGCGGTTCGTACAAACATGGAGGTGATTGTGCTATATACACAAGTAGGAGTGAAGGTACTGATTGTTGTCACTGCTTATCTGGCAAGAGACCCCACCGGTTCCAAGCTAGACTTCTATATTTTCAGAAGAAGCTTGGTCTTGATGGAAGGGAGGTAGATCTATTCTAAAGGAGGGCTACTCTACTATAGTAATGAAGAAAGCAACATGCAAGCCTAACTCACACCAAACCCTAATTAATCATGAAAACAGCTCGACTAGGAAGAATTGCCAAGCAACACTAACCTAATGCTAACCATCTAAGTTACAGAAGAAAGGTAGCAAAACTAAGCTAAGGGGTCAAAAATGGACATTAGGGTAAGCCTATGTTCAAGCGGGAGAACGATCGGAGGCCAAAATGACGAAAGGAGGACATGGGGGAGCAATAGAGCATGAGGAACGTTGGATCAGGTAGGTGAAGGCAAACGAATGACTGAGATCAGATCGCAGGAGGGTACGTAGTCGGATGGGAAAATATGCTGGCCTAACAGGATGGACGGCTAGGGTTATATCACATGGGTAGTCAGCAGATGGATGGTGGAGATTGTGGGCAAGAGAAAACATGTGGAAATGGTATCTCGTGAACCGATAGTCATCAGATATGGAAGGACAAATTGACGATGGAGGTTGGAGCATGAAAAGAAATGTACAAGAAGTGACAAGCGGGTTTGGAGTGTGGTAAGCGGGATATTGCCTACCCTCAAAGCCGTAAATGGTTTTTGGGAATTTCACATGATTAGCCTCCCCAACCGACATGTAGCACAGGGAAACAACCTATATCATGTGCCCTCAACCCAATAATGGTCGGGCAGATGTCCATGCGATATGGCGTAAGGACCGTTGGATCTCGCAAGGCAAATCTATGGTCGAGATTGATCGAGTGGGTTGGTGAGCAAGTGTGCGATAACTGTCGGATCTATTAAGACAAATCAATAGTGGGGATTTAAAATGTCAAATGTCAAATGTGAAAATAGATTTGAGCAGTGATTGGATGATTTGGTTTACGAAACATGATTTCTTGACAAAGACCATTTGAACGTGAATTGAATAGTCCCTTGCTCAGGCATTTATTACTAAAGGAAACTGGCATGGGGAGGCGAGTGAGGTCAAATGACGAGGAGAGAGATAGAGATCGAGTTGATGACTAGAAAAGGGACAGAGTGAACTTAGTCACTGTATTTGAATGACAAAAGTCCATGAAAACCAAAACCCTGTGTTTTTGGTGTTGTTGTAGGGTTTCTTCCACACACCATCGTCCCAAAGGGAGGAGGTGAGGCGGAGACACCTGTGAGAAACCTTGTATATATTTTTCTTTTCCAACCTACTCATTTAACGAAAGCATAGATGGAACAACTGAAACACAACTACTCCGTTCTACCCCGGTGTAATGGACTGTAATTGTTCAAGCAAACAAACAGGAAACACGAAACTTCTTGAGTCAATGAGTAGGAAACCAGAAAGCTATGTTGAACCACTAGAATGAACATGCGCCTACTTAGCCAAATGAGCAATCAAACATGCATCTATGCTACTACTATAATGGAGATGAACTGTTGGAACAAATGAACCAAAAGCATGAAACTAAGCTACTTAACAATACAAGAAAGAGGAGCTTTGGTTGCTAGGGTTGGGCCCTAACCCAAGAGCTTCAGCCCTCTGAGTTAAGTCAATGCTCGCTCAAATCAAAACTCATCTTCATTATCAAAGAAAACTATATTACATCAGACTGTTACAAGTCAAAAGGTTTGAATACTTCTAACTATCTAACTCCCTAGCTGACTAACTTATGACTGGCTAAAAAAACTGAGGTCCAAAACCACCTTATTTATACATCTGAAGTCTTAACGACTTCCCTCAAAGTTAGGGAAGTACAACTCCCAACTTAATGGTAACTTGTCCTTTCACTCTCACTAGCTCAATTGCCTTCTAGTAGGGAGGCTGCTTGTAATTCCACTGCTTGGCTATCTTGTTGTACTCCTGATTTGGCTGTGTGTACTTTCAGCTGATGGAGGGATATTCAAATGGATGGGAATTAAATGACAAGGATTTACCTCCTGTAATGCCTCTTTCTTGTCCCATCTAATTTTTTACCAAGGTATTTTACCATAATTCCTTATTTTTACCTTTTATCCCTGCATTTCCTTTGCTCTTATCCTTTTATTCCTGTATTACATGCACATTAGACCAAAAAGCAATATATCCAACTGTAACTCAACCCACAAGCAAAATATAATCAAAAGTATGCAATAAGTTGTGAGAATAGTCGGTTTGACTAAGTTAGGAGGTGGATTAAGGCCAATTAAGGCCCATATAATTACTCAATGATGAGACTCATCATCACTCCCCTACTGAAAGTGTTTCTCATCCTCTGAGAAACATACTGGCTGTGGTAGCCTCTCTGACATCTCATGCTTCTATTGTGGTCTTTTCTTCATGTTTACAACGGTCCGCTTTCCTTTCTTCTTCTTCCCACCAATATTCTCTGGTATTCAAGCTACGGAGCAGTGTCTGTCATCCCTTTTGTAGCAGGCATGTATATTATGATTTCTTTAACAGCCTAAATAGATCCTCATAATGTGTATTTTCTTTGCCCTTGGGTAGCAAGGTATCTATGTGTTAGCTGAGGATTATTTGCAATTAGATTATGGATGTTGATTAAACTCATGGGATTTTGATTGTTCAGCTGCCTCTTTGTTCCTGAAGCCACTTAGCTCTTTTGTTTCTTGCTGCTTGTTCTTCTTTGTTTTAATGCCTTCCTCCTCTTCTATTTTAGCATCATGTTCCTTTGTATTAGTGTCTTCTTTATCCATCTCATCCCCATCTAGCTTTGTATCTGTTATTTCTTGTTTTGTCTCCTCCTTACTCACAGAAGGACTAACACCATAGATGAATGTTTTGATGTCATCCTCTGCTAGTAAGTCGTTGAGGATTGTCCATGTTATAGGGATCCTGAGGTTTTGGATGACATAGCCAAGAAACTGGCTACCTCTTTACTTACAAACCAACTACCTCTTAACCTTTACAACTTTTGATCACATGATGTAGCTGAGTGAGTGAGTAGGATACTTACTTGTGGCCGTAATGCCGGGCTATAGTTGTCAACTATTAGAGATGTTGTTAATGGTCATTCTTCTTCCTCCTCTCCTATCTACTGATGATGTCTATGACTCTAGATCAGATGTTGCTGCATGTACAGAGGGAGTAGAAGTGTGTGTGAATACAGGGATGATGGTAATAGATGAGGTGATGCTGTGGAAAACACAATCTTCTCCCTCATTGAAGTAGTGAAGTGAAAAAACAATAGAACTCATGGAGGGATGGATAGTAAGGATTTGGGAGATGAACATATGTGAGGCAGGGCCCCATTTCGATCTTCTCTTTTCTCCTTGATTTCCTTTCTCATTCTCCTACAAATAATTTTTTTTTTTTTTTCTTTTCTTTTACTATTATATATATTATATATTTTTTATCAACACCTACGCTGCCTCAGAGAGGCTTTCGCACTAGGTATCTGCCATGGGTGCCTCAAGGGAGGTTTTCACTCAGGGATCTTCTTTTTCTTTCCTTTTTCTCATCCTTGGGACACGTCATGGAGGTTTTTAACCCAAATATGGGACTCAGGTGCCTCATGGAGGTTTTCACCAGAATCCTTATTAAACTTTTTTTTATTTTCTTCAGTGACCTGATGAGGGAGGAGCTGTAACTTGCTCCATCATCATCATTGTATTATTGGTGTTGTCAATGAACTCTTGTTTAGATGAAGGCCTATAGTATAATTTCAATCTGTGTCAATTAACTAGCAACAGAATGGCTTCTTCATCTATATTCCTGATTCACATAGAACCATTGTCATGGCATCTTTCCACCACATATGGTTCGAGCCACCTTGTTCTTAGCTTTCCCTTGAAGTTCTTAAAACTTAAATCATATAATAATGCCCAGGCTCCTTCTTAAAACAACCTTTCCTTGATATGCTTGTCATGCCAGATATTTCTGTGAAGCTGAATTATCTCTACGTGTAGGAGGGTCTACATTCTTAATTCATCTAGGCCATTCAAATGGAACAACCTTTATATTTGTACATGACTAAGATCTAGATCTAGTTGCACGACCATCCTTAACATTTTATACTCAAATTCAATGGAAAACAAAGCCTTTTTTCCATAGACCAGCTCATAGGGTGTGAACCCAGTGGTAGTCTTCCATGTTGTATTATAGGCCCAGGTGGCCTCAACTAGTCTCTCAGCTGAGTCCTTTCTCTAGTGCTCTAGTGCTCTAGTGCTCTATTTTTCACCTCCACTTGCAAATTAGCTTGTGGATGATAAGGAGTGGAGTCATATGTTTGATCTTGTGATGCTTAAGCATTTCTTCAATCATGCTGGAGGGGAACTGGCTGCCTTGGTCTGTGACTAGTTCTCCAGGGTACCCAAATTTGTAGAATATGTTCTACCTTAGGAACTCAGCCACCTTTTATTCGGTTGTTGCCTTCATTTCTTTGGTTTCTTCCCACTTAGTCAAGTAATTGGTGCACATAACGATATGTTGTTTTTTCTTGGAAGGATGGTTGATAGGCCTAATGAAGTCAATGCTCCACTTGTCAAATGGCTCGAAAGTCACTTGAGGCTGCAGGGGCATTTCATCCCTTCCAGTAGGCTTTCCCATCCATTGGCATTGATCACACTGACTAACATATTTCTTCACATCCCGATGAAGAGTAGGGCAGTAATAACCTGCTTGCAACACCTTGAATGTTGTCCTTTTTGCTACAAACTAGCCTCCACAATGCCCATCATGACAAGTCAGAAGGATGTCAAAGACTTGCTCTTCCCTTACAAATCTCCTCAAGATTTGAGCTAGGCCAAGTTTGAATAGATTGCCCCCAATCCAGGTGAAGGGGGTACTTTTCTTGATTATCTTTCTTTTCTCTCTGGAGGGCAGGTTTGGTGGGTACTGTGCTGACACCAGGTAGTTTTTTATATCAACAAACCATGGGGAGAGCATTGAAATAGAAAACAGGTGCTCATCTCGGTACTAATCATTCACCATTCCTTCTTCACTTGAAGGAAGATTCAATCTAGACTGAAAGTTAACAACAACATTTTCTTTACTAGGCTTATCAACAATAGTTAAATCAAACTGCTGCAATAAAAGTAACCATCTTATGATTCTAGCATTTACATCTCGTTTTTTTATTTAAATATTTAATTGCAGCATGATTAGTATGCACAGATCTCTGATAGCCTATAATGTAATGCCTAAACTTGTTCAATGAGTGTACAACAACAGGAGTTCTTTTTCTATCACAGTATAGTTTAGTTCAGTCTTGGACAGGCTTTTCCTGGTGAGGTAAATGGCATAAGGCAATTCCTCTTCTACCTATCCTAAGGTTACTCCTATGGCCTTATGTGAGGCATCATCATGGATGTGAAAAGGGAGGGATCAGTTTTGGCCTCTAAGGATTGGTACAGTGGTTACCTTATCATTTAAAATGTCCAAGACCTCTTGGAAGCTCTTTGACCATATAAATTCAGAATCTTTGGCCAATAATCCAAACAAAGGACAGCCTAGCTTGCTGAAGTCTTTTATGAATCTACTATAATATCTAGCTAGCCCCAAGAAACTCCCAACATCTCTCTGCTTTTGTCGAGGTGGGAATCTTTGGATGATTTGTACTTTGTTTGGGTCCACATGCAGTCCTCTCTGAGATATTGAGTGACCTAGCATGGTCCCTTCAATGATTAGGAATTCACATTTTTCTGGATTGAGGAACAAGTTCATATTAATGTATTTGTGTAATACTTTGCTTAACTTAGTCAGGACCTCTTGGAAATCATAACCATAAGGTGTAAAATCATCGATATAGATCTCCAGAGTGTGATGAACTAATTTAGCAAAGATACTCGGGACTGCTCTCTTGAAAGTGGTAGGAGCATGGCACACGCTGAACGGAAGGACCCTATAGGAAAATGCACCCCAAGAACAGGTGAACGTGGTCTTATCCCAGTCTTTTGGGTAGATTTGGATCTGGTTTTACCCACTAAATCCATATAGGAAGCAAAAGAACTTTTACCCTACCAGGCCATCTAACACTTAGTCAATGAAGGGTAAGTGAAAATTATCCTTATTGGTGGCTTTGTTCAGCTCCCTATAATCGACACAAATCCTCCAGTTCCCATTTTTCTTGGGCACTAACACCAAAGGAGAGACCCACTCACTATCAGAGATAGGGTAAGTGAACACTACATCTAAGAGTTTCTACAGTTATTCCTTCACTATGTCTTTGAGGGTTGGATTCATCATCCTTTGGGGTTTCCTAATTGGCTTGCAGCCTTCCTTGATGTATATGTGGCGAGTACAAAATGAGGGGTGTACTCCCTTCATTTCCTTGTAGTTCCAAGCAAAGGCTTCTAGGTTATCTTTCAAGAAGTTGCATAGTTGTTCCTTCTCTGAGGTAGAGAGAGATGGATTAATCTTCAAGGGTTTCTCTGGTCCAAATTCTATGGTTTTGACTTGGGTTAGGTAGGAATCGGCGAAGCATAAGTCAAATGGATGACTGTTCAATGTTTTTTTTACTTCTTCTTCTATGGGTAATGGACTGGGAGTTGGACTTTGGAGGAGGTGTTCAATTACATTGTCTTTAGCTTGTTGTCCTCCTCCTATGATGGCTTCCAAAGTATACAGTTCAACAGAGCAAAGCTCATCTTCATCCTCCACCTCCAACCATAAAGGTAAGTCATGTTCTAGGGAGGGTTAAGCAAGAGGGTATAGGACTAATTGTTTAGACATATGCCCATCCTTGATGGTCATATTCCCAGCTCTAAGCTAATGTAGGCATCAGATGTGGCCAACCATGGCCTCCCAAGGATGAGAGGGTAACCTGTTAGGTTAGCCTTAGGCTAGAGAACTATGAAATCCGCTGGGTACTCCCAAGAATAAATGGAGACCATCATATCATCCACAATTCCCTCAGGGATTACTATGGAATGGTTTGCAGGTAGCATCACTGTTGTGGTCTTCCTTAATGACCCTTGAACATTAAGCTTGAGCATGGTGTCCTTTGTCATCACATTAATGGTAGCCCCAAGATCGATCAGAGTGTGAGGGACAATGGTACCGTTGATGTGGACATCAACTACCGGGCTTCGAGGGTCTAAGTATTTTAGACATATTTCCTGCCCCAACATTAAGTCAGATAACTGGCCATTGACATTAATGGTAGGGACATCCTTTTTTCTTCTTCCTGGATGCTTAAAACACTTCTCCTTAATCAATTTACTGTAAATAGGCACATCTTTGATTGCCTGGAGAAGGGGAATATTTACACATAGGTTTTCCAATTCTCCCAGGAGTATAATTTCTTCTGGGGTAGGTTGGTGTGGTTGGGATAATCGTTTAGGAAAGTGTGGATTTGCTTTAAGGTTTCTTTCTATTTTTCTTTCTCAACCTCTCTATGTGCAGAGGGAGGTTGGTAATCTGGGATAATTCTCTCAGATCTCAGGTTGATCTCCTGAATTTCAATAGTATAAGTTGGGTATGATGTCTCTCCACCGTATGTTTGTTGGGCCTGCCTATTGTTTGGGTTTGGATTTGGCTAGGCAGCCATTTGGGGTTCCCTAGGTGGAGCCATGTACAGGAGCTGTGGTTGGGTAGGTGATGGAGGAAATAGAGCTGGGACATTGTTGAATTAAGGCCTACACCCCTGGGGTGGGGTATTCCACTGATGTTGTGGTTGATTGTACGGTTGGAATCACTGGTTGGGTGGCTGGGAATGATATTGAGATGCATTGGTAGGGGGTCCCCAAGAAGGTGTAGTCGTGTTTTGGTTGAGTCTGTAATATGCATGGGACGATCCTTGCATACCCTACTAGTATGGTCTAGGCCTAGGAGGTCTCCTCTGGTTGATGTAGCAAAGTTGCTCAGGGAACCCCTCAGCTCCTTGGTATACAACATTGAATCCAGGTAAGGAAGGGCATTTGTCTGTGGAGTGGTTTTCTTCAGAGACTGAGCAGATCTCTATACAATTTGATGGGCATTCATTCCTAGAATGCCTCCTGGTTCATCTAGGCTAGAATATGGCCAAATCTCTCTCTTCTTCCTCTTTCTTTCTTCTGATATTCATTCTATCCAATTGCAAGGCAATATTTTGCAGCATCTCACTTTTGAAGTCCTCCAGCATATTTCCAATTTCACCCTTGATGGATAAGTTGGAAGATGAGGTACTCACCATAAGTTGACTACTTCTACCCTTGTTTCTGGTTGCCCTAGAATGGTTTCTAAAGACAGTCTTGATGTCCTCATAGGGTAGTTAGTAGATATCTCCTCCTGATAACATATGTAAGGTGTTTAGGATATCCTCCCTTACTCCTTTAAGTAATACCAGCTTCAGTGACTCAGGGCCAAGTGTACACTTGGCCCTTTTGTAGCTAAGCTAGCATCACTCTTCATAGTATTCTAAGGATTCATCATGGCCTATGGTCATCCTGAAAATCTCATCCTTAGTGTCCTTTGACCTACAATAGTCCCTATATTTATTGTTAAAGGTCTGTTACATCTGAGCCCAAGTTGTTATGCTATCTCCAGGTAAATCCATGAACCAGTGTAATGTTGCATCCTTGAAGGTAGATGGAAATAGTTTCAAATTCTTCTCATCATCTATGTAGTCATAGGTTTTGTAGACAACAACAAACTAAAATAGGAAGGTGTCAGGGTCCTCTGTCGTCAGGCCATGGAAATGAGGTAGAGCAAAGGGGCTTATGTTCTTCATATTAGTGTCTCCATTGGTTTCCCTAATGGGGAAGGTACTCACAATTCTCCCTCTATCTCCTCTATAATTTAAGTGTTCAGCCATTAGTTCAGTAGGAATAGGTTATTCCTCTTCTTCTTCCCCTATAGGTTCTTCAAATATATCAGGTTACTCACCTAAAGGGGCTTCCAATTCACCATCAATGAAAAAGAAGGGAGGTTGACTGTTGGATGAGGTGGGGTTGTTTGGCTAGAATTTTCCTGAAGTATCCCTAATCCTATGAGGCATGAAAGGAAATGTTTTTGGATTTTTGTGAGATTTTTCTTTAAAGATGCAAAGTAATTCCAGAAAGGAAATTGTTGATTAAATGCAGAACAACTAACATTATGGAAACTACTTGTAGAATGAAATTGTTGAATTGAATGAAAGCCACTAACAAAAGGAACTACTTGCTGAATTGAAATTGTTGAATGGAAGACTATTGATAGAGAGGAAACTACTTTCTAAATTGAAATCGCTGAATGGAAGACTATTGACAGAAAGGAAACTACCTACTGAATTGAAATTGTTGAATGAAAGGAAACTAGATTAACTTACAGAATGGAAAAGAAAGTAGATAAATGAAAAAAATGATAGAAGGAAACTATATTATCTTTGTAGAAATAAACTAATGGAAGAAAGTTGGAGATTAGAAAATAGAAGAAACGAATAGTCATCGCCACTCCTCTTAGACCTCCCCGGTAATGGCACCAAAAAGTGAGTATTCCTGCCTATCACGCGAGTGACCTGGGTTCAAACCCTGACAATGATGGAAAAAAGCAATGAGCCTAGGTATTGCAGCAAGAATGCTACAACTCCCAAGGCTACCATCTTTACTTATCAACCTGGGGATCATACAAACATGGAGGTGACTGTGCTATATACACAACTAGGAGTGAAGGTAGTGCCTATTGTCACTGCTCATTTAGTAAGGGACCCCAGAAGTTCCATGCCAAACTTCTATAGGGTCAGAGGAAGCTTGATCTTGATGTAAGGGAGGTAGATATATTCTAAAGGAGGGCTACTCTACTGCAGTAATGAAGAAAGCAACATGCAAGCCTAACTAACACCAAAGCCTAATTAATCATGAAAATAACTAGACTAAGAAGAATTGCCAAGCAACACTAACCTAATGCTAACTATCTAAGTTGCAGGACCAAGGCAGCAAAACTAAGCTAAGGGGTCAAAAATGGACACTAGGTTAAGCTTGTGTCTAAGCGGGAGAACGGTTGGAGGCCAAAATGGTGAAAGGAGGACGTGGGGGAGAAATATAGCATGAGGGCCATTGGATCAAGCAGGTGAAGGGTAACAGATGACTGAGATCAAATCGCAGGAGTTCTTACCATCCTGTAACTCCTCTTTATTTTCCCATCCGAGTTCTTACCAAGGTATTTTAGCATAGTTCCATACCTTTACCTTTTATCCCTGCATTTCCTTTGCTCTTATCCTTTTATTCCTGCTTTACATGCACATTAGACCACACAGCAAAATATCCATCTCTAACTCAACCCATAAGCAAAATATAATCAAAAGTATGCAGTAAGTTGTGAGAATAGTTGGTTTGACTAAGTTAGGAGGTGGATTAAGGCCAATTAAGACCCATATAATTACTCAATGATGAGACTCATCATCAGCCCCCTACTAAAAGTGTTGCTCATCCTCTGAGGAACTTAGTGGCACTGGTAGCCTCTTTGACATCTCATGCTTCTGCTGTGGTCTTTTCTTGTTTATAGCAACCTGCTTTTCTTTCTTCTTCTTCCCACTAATATTCTCTGGTCCTCAAGCTATGGGGCAGTGTCTCTCATCCCTTTTGTAGCAGGCATGTATATTATCATTTATTTAGTAGCCTGAAGAAATCCTCATAATGTGTACTTTATTTATTGTTCGGTAGCACTGTATCTATGTGTTAGTTGAGGATTATTTACAATTAGATTTGGGAGCTGATTAGGCTCATGGGATTTTGATGGTTTGGCTGCCTCTCTTTTCCTGACGCCACTTATCTCTTTTTATTCTTGCTACTTGTTCTTCTTTGTTTTACTGCCTTCTTCCTCTTCTGTTTCAGCATCATGTTCCTTTGTATTAGTGTCTTCTTTATCCATCTCATCTCCATCAAACTCTATATATGTTATTTCTTGTTTTGTCTCCTCCTTACTGATAGAAGGACTAACACCATAGATGAAGGTTTTGATGTCATCCTCTAATGTTAAGTCATTGAAGAATGTCTATGTTACAGGGATCCTGAGGTTTTGGAGGACATAGCCTGGAAACTAGCACCCTCTTTACTTACAAACCAACTACATATTAACCTTTACAACTTTTGATCATGATGCAGATGAGCGAGTGAGTAGGATACTTACCTGTGGTCGTCATGCCACGCTGTAGTTGTCAAGGATCAGAGGTGTTGTTAATGGTCATTCTTCTTCCTCCTCTATTATATGTTGATGATTTATGTTACTGCAGATTAGATGTTGCTGCATGTACAAAGGGAGTAGGAGTGTGTGTGAAGTCAGGGATGATGGTAATAGATGAGGTGATGATGTGGAAAACACAATATTCTCCTGAATTGAAGTAGTGAAGTGAAAAAACAATGGAACTCATGGAGGGATGCATGGTAAGGAGTGGCGGAGATGAACATATGTGAGACAGGGCCCCATTTGGATCTTCTCTTTACTCTCTAATTTCCTTTCTCATTCTCTTGCAAATAAGAATTATGTTTTTTTTCTTTTCTTTAATTATTATATTTTTTTTTGGAAAAACACCTAGGCTACCTGAGAGAGGTTTTCACCCTAGCTATTTGCCCTGGGCACCTCAAGGGAGGATTTCACCCAGGGATGTTCTTTTTCTTTCCTTCTTCTAATCCTTGGGCCACCTTATGGAGGTTTTCAACCCAAATATGGGACTCAGATGCCTCATGGAGGTTTTCACCTGAATCCTCATTTTGTTTTTTTTCTTTTCTTCAGTGACCTGATGAGGGAGGAGTTGAAACATGGTCCACCATCATCACTGTCTTATTGATGTTGTCAATGAACTCTTGTTTAAATGAAGTCCTCTTGTATAATTTCAATCTGTCTCCATTAATGTGTAATGGAATGGCTTCTTCATCCATTGTTCTGATTCGCACACAACCATTGTCATGGCATCTTTCCACCACATATGGTCCGAGCCACATTCTTCTTAACTTTCCCTTGAAGTTCTTGTACCTTGAATAATATAATAATGCCTAGTCTCCTTTTTGAAACAACTTTTCCTTGATATGCTTGTCATTTCAGATCTTTCTCTGAGGCCGAATCATCTCTGTGTGGAGTAGGGCCTGCATTTTTAATTCATGCAGGCCATTCAAATGGAACAACCTTTATTTTTGTGCATGACTGAGATCTAGATGTAGTTGGGCTGCCATCCTCAATGTTTTATACTCAAATTCAATGGAAAGGAAAGCCTTTTTTCCATAGACCAGCTCATAGGGTGTGAACCCAGTGGTAGTCTTCCATGTTGTATTATAGGCCTAGGTGGCCTCAAATAGTCTCCCAGTTGAGTCCTTTCTGTTGTTGTTCACTACCTTGGTCAGTATGTTCTCCAATGCTCTCTTGTTCACCTCCACTTGCCCATTAACTTGTGGATGATAAGGAGTGGAGGTACTATGTTTGATCTTGAGATGCTTGAGCAGTTCTTCGATCATGCTCGAGGTGAACTGGTTGCCTTGGTCTGTGACTAGTTCTCTAGGTACCCAAATTTGTAGAATATGTTCTCCCTTAGTTACTCAACCACCTTTTCTTCTATTGTTGCCTTGATTGTTTTGGTTTCTGCCCACTTAGTCAAGTAATTCGTGCACACAATGATGTGTTGTTTTTGCTTGGAAGGAGGGTTGAGAGGCTCAATGAAGTCAATTCCGCACTTGTCAAATGGCTCCAAGGTCACTTGAGGCTGCAAGGGAATTTCATTACTTGGAGTAGGCTTTCCCATCCTTTGGCACAAATCACACTAATTAACATATTTCTTCACATCCTGATGAAGAGTATACCAATAATAGCCTACTTGCAACAGCTTGAATGTTGTCTTTTTCACTGCAAAGTGATCTCCACAAGGCTCATCATAATAGGTCAGAAGGATGTCAAAGACTTCCCCTTCCCTTACGCATCTCCGCAAAATTTGATCTGGGCCGAGTTTGAATATATTGCCCCCAATCTAGGTGAAGGGGGCACTTTTCCTGATTATCTTACTTTTCTCTCTGGAGGGAAAGTTCGGTGGGAACTGTGATGACACCAGGTAGTTTGTTATATCAAAAAACCATGGGGAGAACATTGAAATAGAAAATAGGTGCTCATCTCAGAACTGACCATCCACCATTCCTTCTTCACCTACAGGCAAATTCACTCTAGACAGGGAGCCAGCAACAACATTTTCTTTACCAAGCTTATCAACAATAGTTAAATCAAATTACTGCAATAAAAGTAACCATCTTACGATTCTAGCATTTACATCTTGTTTGTTCATTAAATATCTAATTGCATCATGATCAGTATGCACAAATGTCTCATAGCCTGTAACGTAATGCCTAAACTTCTTCAATGAATGTACAACCGCCAAGAGTTCTTTCTCTGTCACAATATAGTTTAGTTCAGCCTTGGACAGGTTTTTACTCCTAAAGTAGATGGCATAAGGAAATTCTCTTCTACCTGTCCTAATGCTGCTCCTATGGTTTTATGTGAGGCATGAGCATGGATGTGAAAAGGGAGGGCCCAGTTTGGGCCTTTAAGGATTGGTGCTTGTTTATACATAAATGACATTATTTATATCGGAAACCTTTTAGTAGATCACTTTAAACCAATAATGAAACAAGAACTTGAGATGATAGATTTGGGCTTGATGAAGTAATTTTCTCACATCGAATGATCTTCAACAAGAATATGAAGGTCGAACTCCAATATATTGTAATAACAATTTAGTCATAGCTAAATAATATTTTTCATTGAAAAAGGAAAAGCCTACAAGATATCATTTTATACCAGAGCTTATAAACAATGATATTAGATATTTGGAATTCTATAAGTCAAAAAACCAATTGTTTGGTATTAGATATTTTGAATTCTATAAATCAAAAAACCAATTGGTTGGTATATCCATAAAGTAATTAAAAAAAATTTGTTTTCATAAAAAAACATATATATCTATATATATGGTTAACAAACAAAATTGGAATATTATAATTAATATGAAAAATTGTAAAATCTTTTGAGCAATCATATCCAAATCTAATTTTTTCTCATGTAGAATCTCTTAAAAAAAACAATCTTACACTTTATTCTCTAAAATATTTATAATTGTAACTCTAATTAGTTTGTTAATACTTCTATCAATCACATCATATTTATAAAAGCTATAAAGAAAGGTCACGCTCATTATTCTTTACTTATTTTCTATTATCATTAATTTTAATCCAATTATTTCATAAATAATTAGATTCTGTTGTAAAACTAGTAGCATATATTTGTCCCAATATTACTCAACATCCTTTAACTTTATATTTACACTAAATTGTGTATAAACAAATGAATTTTCTAGTATTTCTAACTCTTTTAACTTCATTTTTATTGGAACTGAGATTCTTCTAGTTATACCATAAGGCGTTTTTCTCTGAAATGAACTGCCCCAAATACTTTTCTGTCCTAATGGTAACCGTTAGATCTTTTGTTAGACGATTGAACAAAAATCAGCGGTTTGATTTAATAAAAAATATTTTAAAACATTAAAAAAACCTTTAAAAACGTTTCACTTTACAATTGACATCTGTGCGCCCAGGCCAGGTTGGGTTGAAGACAAATAATTACGGCCTGTTGGGTACCGACGGTAAAAAAGAAATAAATAATGAGGTGAGGCACCAAGCGGAATCTGCTTTTGCAGGGCGAGCGGAGCATGGTGAAAAAATTGCAGGGGCTTCTCTGTTTTTATTGCTGTGAATATGGTTAGTGATCATCATTTTGTTACTGTGGAAGGCGATACGGCGGAAGTTGTTCGTCTGCGACAGTTATATACTGATATTAAGCAAGAATTGGGAAAAACAGAGCATCATCCAGTGGCTTAGGTTTATCTTCCTCTGTTTTTGGCGACGGAGCGCGTGGGTCCCTCCAGAAGAGGTCCAGTAGGCATATCGGCCTTCTACTTCTATTCCTTAGGCATAGGGTTGCTCTCGTCTCCACTCCCTTCGCCTGGTATTGCCTCTTCCTCCGCCTTGTATTGCCTCTTCGTTCTGAAAAAAGCGCATCCAAGTGATACATCCCCGCTTCAGGCCACTCACAACTTCCCGGCTCACCCCCGCTCCCCGGTTTTTCAAGAAGATGAGCATCGCCCTCCTTTCGAACTTGTGAACCATAATGGCCTTCAGAGAATATGCAGGCAACTGTGCAATTCTGTTAAGGAAAACGCTGAGATATAAATTGGTAACAAGATTTCCCACGTTGAGGTTCAGTCCATCGCAGACCATCGCGCAAGCCAGCCATATGCACGCCATTGCAACCATCCTCCTGCGCGTCACGGGCGCCTTGAAAATGTCCACATGGCTTCCTGATGAATCGCCAGCATCTGTGGCATCTTTTAGGTCCCCGTCCAAGGCCAACGAAACTCCCACTGGAATGTGTACCTACGGGCTTCGACATTTCCGTCAAGAAGCCGAGGATGGAGTTGTCGGCGCAAGGCAAGCTCAAGACTATGATGATTTGAGTTTGAGTATAATAAACAGGGAGTTTATAAAGTTGAAGCCTGGCCTACACCTAATATTACTTGAAATATATTTTCAATTTCTAAAGTTGAAGCCGCGTGCCTATAGAAATTCCTTTATGCTGTTGCTTCAACAGGTTAACCTGTTTTTGCTTCCATTGGACATGGATTTTTTTTTTTTCAAGTAAAATCGATAAGCGTGTTTTCACCTCTAATTCCGTTGTTTTCACAGATAAATTTTTAAGAAGTAAAATCGATAAGCGTTTTTTTCACCTCTAATTAAGCGTTTTTTTCACCTCTAATTCCGTTGTTTTTAGAGTGATATATATACAGAGTGTTTAATTTATTTTACTGTATGTTTTTTTAGTAATTTAAGTGAGCCAAAATTTATTACATTTGCATGAGTGTATTTTTATGATGAAAATAAGTTGAATAGGTTATAAAATTTTATTTTTTATATTTTGATTATAAGTATTTATATAGTTTTTATATAGTTTTATTTACTAAAATAAGAAATAAGGAATTTATTTTATTTTTAATTGATATAGAAAGTTAATTTTTTTAATATTAATTTGTGTTTAATAAAATTTTCTTTTTAGAAAAAAAAAATTTGTGTGCTTTCAGTAAAGTAAAATGTCATTTTACAGTTTCTTCAGCATTAATATATTTTATATGATTCTTCTATATAATCCTGGTTTATGTTTTCATTTAGTTAATGTATGTGTTTTTATTTTAAATCTTTATTTTACTCACAATAGTGAGTCTAGCTGCCTCTATTTCTGTATTGCTGAGATTGTGATTTGGTAGTATGTAACCTAAAACATGGATTATAAGTCCCATTATATGTGTCACCTTCCAGTTCAAAGCATCAAAATCACTTTTTGTTTCTAAGCCATACTTCTTTGAGCATTAACCCTAATTAAGAGGCATACAGTTGGAAAATGTATTTGGATTTTGTATCATTGTATTGTGATATAAGCATCCAATTGAATTGTCATTGTCCTCTTTTCACCTTAAACATTTGTAAATATGCCTCTTTTCACCTTAAGCTATTTGACAAAAATGGATTTACCATTTGCACTCATATCCTATCTAACTCTGCTCTGAAATATACAAATTACTGTTTATACTCTAAGCAAAATTGGCTACCATTCCCAAGTTGTCATTCATCATATAATTCACAAAAATATGCTTGAACCTACTGCACCATCAAACAAAATCATATAAGATAATTCACATAGCAGTGCTAGTGTTTAATCTTAAACAAGTATAGGAAAGCAATATAGGTAATTTGTCTCCAATGAAGGCCCACAATTCCTTTTCATAGAAACATTGCCTAAATTAAATTGAACGTGGATAAAGAAAAAGATAATAATCACAAAGTAAGTATGTTAATATTCCATAAAAGTGTGCTAATATTCTCCTCTGAACAGTTCAGAATATGAAGCCAACCAATGTACAAACAGTGCGTATGGTTTCAAGGATAACTCTGTTTTATTTTAATTTTAGTTTGTGTTTCCATTTAGTTTATGTTTGTGAATTCATCCTAAATCCTTATTTTAATAATAACATGGTGGGCATTTGCATAATTTATTTCAAGGGTAACTCTATTTTATTTTAAGGTTGATTTTTGTTTGCGTTTAGCTTTTGTTTGCATTGTACTAATTGCTTTATTTCAGGCTCCTGTGTGACGAGGTTAGCTGGATTACTAGGCCATATGAAATATAGATGTAAGGTGCCTTTTATATGAAATTTGATCAAGCAAATACCGGTTGGCATATATTTTATTAGCAACTTTTCAAAATGTTACAAGTTTATAGAAGTTAAATTTCATTATGTAACATATTAAATACTAAGGTTAATGTTGTAATCAATTGTTTTCAATCAATCAAATTTGCAGATGTATGGTAGCTTCTCTATTTCTTTTTTCACAAAATTCAGTTTTTGGGTTGTTAAGAAAAAATTTGAAGGTAAACAGATTTGAAAGTAAACAAATTGTTAGTATTTCATTCATTCCATGAGCCATTAAACATAATCCTTATTTTAATCATAATAACGAGTCTGGTTGCCTCTGTTGCTGTATTGCTGAGACTGTTATTTGGTAGTGTATATCCTAAAACAACTTTTAGAGTTCTATTTCCTAGTCATTAAAAAAGCTTGGTTAAAAGTTGTCTCCATGAGCTACGTTTGTTTCTTAGTTCTGGAAAGTGTGCTAATATTCTCCTCTGAACAGTTCAGAACATCAAGCCAACCAATTTACAAACGGTGCATATGGTTTCAAGGATAACTCTGTTTTATTTTAATTTTAGTTCGTGTTTCCATTTAGTTTTTAGTTTATGTTTGTGTATTCATCTTAAATCCTTATTTTAATAATAACATTGTGGGCATTTGCATAATATATTTCAAAGGTAACTCTGTTTTATTTTAAGGTTGGTTTCTGATTGCGTTTAGCTTTTTTTGCATTGTACTAATTGCTTTATTTTAGACTCCTGTGTGATGAGCAACTTTTCAAAATGTTACAAGTTTATAGAAGTTAGGTTTTATTATATAACATATTAAATATCAAAGTTAATGTTGTTATCAATTGTATTCAATCAATCAAATTTGCAGATGTATGGTAGCTTCCTTATTTATTTTTTTCACAAAATTTCGGTTTTTCGGTTGCTAACAAAAGATTTGAAAGTAAACAAATTGTTAGTATTTCATTTATTTGTATTTTTTATAAATGTGATATATTTTAACCCTTTTTTTTGCAATTAGAGTTATGGGTGAAATTTTCTCATACAAATTATAAGATAGCGCTGTTGACTCATAATATTGTTATTTGAAAACACTTTTTATTTGATCACAAGAAGTGCTCTCAGAAAACACTTTTTATTTGATCAAAGAGAAGTGCTCCAAGAATAGATTGATTATTGTCTCAATTGTTGAATTTTGTTATTGGTTTAAATTTTTGATTGATTGTTTTTTGTTTAAATTTTTGATTGATTGTTCTACAATTGTTGAATTTTGTTTTGCTCTTCATGCGAAAATTAACTGCTTGTATTATTACTTTTATCTGAAAAACCAAGCTGTCAGTTAATGTGTTTCTTTTCTTTAATTTTTATGTACATACTATGTTTTTAAGATTTTCTTTTAAATGAATTTAAGATTTAGTTATATTTCTTTTCTATTTGATAGCAAATTTGACCAAGTTTATTCCAAAAAAGAAAAAGTCACTAAATACAAAATAAAAATATAAAATATTTAGATTTTTTCCCTTACTTTATTTTTTTTTTTTTTTAAGTTTTTGCTAGAATGAACTCTATAAAAGACACCTGAAATTGACATTGTTTTACATAATATGAAATACTAATGAAAAACATGCTTGCTGAGAGCTTCATCTTGAATGGTATTAGTGGGGTGAGATTCCTGATAATCGAAGTCCATCTCTTCAATCACTTGTTGAGGTCAAAACCCATATAACTAACTTGGAGCATTCAGCTTCCAAAACTTGGATTTGCCTCCTCTTCTGCACAAGAGTGTCTGTAAACTAAGTTTAAGAACCCCACGCTTTTGATCAAGCTTTGACTTTCATTCCAATGAGCTTAATTATGGCATTTCCAACCACAAAAATGGAATCAAACACATGTTGTTGTTTCAGTTTTGATTTTAACCTTAATGAGCTTCATTATGGGGTTTTCAGTAACAGGAATGAAACTTTAAGAATCCCATGTTTTTTATTAAACTCTAATTTTTTATCTTAATGAGATTATTTATGGCGATTACACGCATAGAAACTAAAATTCAAGAATCTAAATTTTAATCTTGATCTTAATGAGTTTAATTACGGTGTTTTTTATCGCAAAAACCAAATCTCAAGAACACCCGAGTTTGATTTTTATCTTAGTGAGCTTCATTATGGCATTGTCAGTCACAAAAACAGAACATCAAGAACCTCATGTCTTTGATGAAATTTTTGTTATGATCTTAATGAGCTTATTTATGGTGTTTGAAATCAGAGAAACGAAATCTAAGAACCTGATGCTTTTAGGCTTCATTCTTAATGAGTTCCGTTATGCTACTTTCAATCACAAAAGAGGCTCTTTTGAAATAGTTGCAATGTAAGTTTTATCTCAATTACCTTCGAGGATTCATTCTTAATGAGTTCCATTATGTTGCTTTCAATCAAAGAAGAGATTTAAAAGACTCGACATTTTGTTTAAAATTATTTTGGAATAGGCTCTTTTGAAACAGTTGCAATGTAAGTTTTATTTCAATTACCTTTGAGGCTTCGTTCTTAATGAGTTCCATTATGTTGCTTTCAATCACGGAAGAGATTTAAAACACTCGACGTTTTGTTTAAAATTATTTTGATTTTATTGAGCTTAAATACGGTGTTTTCAATCACAAAAATGAAATCTTAAAATCCCAATGCTTTTGGTTAAATTTTGATTTTATCTCCATGAACTTAATTCTGTTGTCAGATTTCGAATCCTAGGAACTCTAGTCTTTTGATTGATTTGATTTTGACCCTAGTGAGCTCAGGTATGACGTTTTCAATCATAGAAACAAAATCTTGAAAACGCGTTGCTTTTTATTAGATTTTAATAAAAACCTCATGTTCTTTATTGCATTTTGATTTTTTATTCTGGGAGAATAGGCATTTTGATATAATTGCAATCTGAGGTTTATTTCAATTACCTTAGGACACTTCGATCATAATGAGCTACATGCTTTCTTTCAATCACAGAGAAGAAAACTCAAAATCCTGATGCTTTTGAGTAATTTTTGGTGAAAAGCCATATTTAAATATTTTTTATTGAACACAATATTTGATTATGGGAGAATAGGCTTTTTGTTTTGTTTCAATCACAATTCCAGGTTTGTTTCAATTATAGCTCTGATCTTAAGGCAGTTTCAATGACATGAATGTTACACATGGAGATATAAAACAGAAATGGGTAATATTTGTATTAGAAAAAAGCCACAGCTGAGCTGGGTAGCTTAGCGCAATACAAAAAAAAAGATGATGTTAACAAAAACCACCATATCTATCTAGCTGTATGTGTTGGGGATGCTTTCGATTAAATTTTGATTTTGATTTTAATGAGCTTTATTATGGTGTTTTTCTATCCCAACAACGAAACCTTAACATCCCCATGCTTTTGATTTTGATCTAATTAACTTAATTATAGCGTTTTCGATAACAAAAACCAAATCTTGTGTTTTCTTAAAGTATGGTTTTGATCTTAATGAGCTTAGTTATACCATTTTCAATCACAGAAATAGAATCTCAAAACCCCACTTTTGATTAAATTTTGATTTTGATCTTATTGATCTTAATTATGGCGTTTTTAATCATAGAAACAAAATCTTTTTCTATGAAATTTTGATTTTGTTTGTAACAAGGTTAATGATGGAATTTTCAATCATAGAAACAAAACCTTGAGAACCCCATGCTTTTCATCAAGCTTTGATTTTCATTCCAATGAGCTTAATTATGGCATTTCCAACCACAGAAACGGAATCAAACACCTGCTGTTGTTTCAGTTTTGATTTTGATCTTAATGAGATTCATTATGGCATTTTCAATCACACGACATGCACATCTACTCCCTTCTGCATCAGCATCATAGAAAGAAAGCATTCCTTTTCCAAATACGTCCCAATTCTCTGTTTTAAATTTCAGGGGAATGGGTCTGTGGGGGATACATTGGGGATTCTCCTGTTCTCTATTTTGGGTTCCCACTCTGCCCCCCAGTTCTAAGCAAAGTGCCCATTCTGTCTACCACTTGGCCTATCCTGGAGGCAAAATTTTCTAAAAATTCCAATGGATAGAAGGTGCGGAACACCACAGAAATGAAATATTAAAATCCCCATGCTTTTGGTTAAATTTTGATTTTATCTCAATGAACTTAATCATGTTGTCAGATATGGAATCCTAGGAACTCTAGGCTTTTGATTGATTTTATTTTGACCCTAATGAGCTCAGGTATGACATTTTTAATCATAGAAACAAAATCTTGTAAACGCATTGCTTTTTATTAGATTTTGATAAAAACCTCATGTTCTTTATTGCATTTTGATTTTTTAATCTCGGAGAATAGGCATTTTGATATAATTGCAATTTGAGGTTTATTTCAATTACCTTAGGACACTTCGATCATAATGAGCTGCATTCTTTCTTTCAATCACAGAGAATAAAACTCAAAATCCTGATGCTTTTGAGTAATTTTTTGTGAAAAGCCATATTTAAATATTTTTTATTAAACACAATATTTGATTCTGGGAGAATAGGGTTTTTTTTTGTTTCCATAACAATTCCAATTTTGTTTCAATTATAGCTCTAACCTTAAGGCAATTTCAATGATAGGAATGTTACACACGAAGACATAAAACAGAAATGGGTAATATTTGTATTAGAAAAAATCCACAGCTCAGCTGGGCAGCTTAGCGCAATACAAAAAAAAGATGTTGTTAACAAAAACCACCATATCTATCTAGCTGTATGTGTTGGGTATAGAAGATCCAAATCATCATTTCACAGAGTATTTAAAAAAGTTTTTGCTAGGATGAACCCTATAAAAGACAACTAAAATTGACATTGTTTTACATAGTATGAAATACTAATGAAAAACATGCTTACTGAGAGCTTCATCTTGACTGGTATTAGTAGGGTGAGATTGGTGATAATCAAAGTCCATCTCTTCAATCACTTGTTGAGGTCACAATCTATATAACTAACATGGAGCATTCAGCTTCCAAAACTTGGATTTGCCTCTGCTTTTGCACAAGAGTGTCTGTAAACTAAGTTTAAGAACCCCATGCTTTTGATCAAGCTTTGATTTTAATTCTAGTGAGCTTAATTATGGCATTTCCAACCACAGAAACGTAATCAAATGCTTGATGTTGTTTCAGTTTAGATTTTGATCTCAATGAGCTTCATTATGGCATTTTCAATCACAGTAATGAAACTTTAAGAATCCCATGTTTTTTGTTAAACTCTAATTTTTTATCTTAATGAGATTAGTTATGGCGATTACAGGCATAGAAACTAAATTTCAAGAATCTGAATTTTAATCTTCATCTTAATGAGTTTAATTACGGTTTTTTTATCACAGAAACCAAATCTCAAGAACACATGAGTTTGATTTTTATCTTAGTGACTTCATTATGGCATTAATAGTCACAACAACGGAACATCAAGAACCTCATGACTTTGATGAAATTTTTGTTATGATCTTAATGAGCTTATTTATGTTGTTTTAAATCAGAGAAATGAAATCTAAGAACCTGATGCTTTTGATTTCAATTCGGACACACGACATGCACATCTACTCCCTTCTGCATCAGCATCATAGAAAGAAAGCATTCATTTTCCAAATACGTCCCAATTCTCTGTTTTAAGTTTCATGGGAATGGGTCTGTGGGGGATACATTGGGGATTCTCCTGTTCTTTATTTAGGGTTCCCACTCTGCCCCCAGTTTTGAGCAAGGTGACCATTCTGTCTACCACTTGGCCTATCCTGGAGGCAAAAGTTTTTAAAAATTCCAATAGATAGAAGGTGTGGAACACCACAGAAATGAAATCCTAAAACCCCCATGCTTTTGGTTTAATTTTAATTTTATCTCAATGAACTTAATTATGTTGTCAGATATGGAATCCTAGGAACTCTAGGCTTTTGATTGATTTGATTTTGACCCTAATGAGCTCAGGTATGACATTTTCAATCATAGAAACAAAATCTTCAAAACACATTGTTTTTTATTAGATTTTGATAAAAACCTCATGTTCTTTATTCGAGTGGAATAGCAAGCAAGAAATATGCATCTCCAACTACGGATAAATCTCCAATGGTGTTCAGTATGCCATCATTCACCGTGCATCTTCCACTAACAATATATAAATCCCCATGGCAAAGGTAAATTCATTTCCATTCATTCCAAATTCATTTTAACATAACTCACTTGCAAAGTATTACTAATAAATTTCCACAACCGATTTACATATTACAACTTCTAACAAAATATACATTTCATAGGTTCATTACTGCTTCTTCAGGGCTTCGATGCCTCCAACAAGTTTTGATCCAATGTCAAATATGGAATGACAATCACAAAGTTCTTTAGAATATTATATTCACTATTTGTATTTTCCATTTGAAACTTGAAAAGGATGTTTCAAGATCAAATACCATTTTGATAGTTTATGTCTTCACAACCGATTCATTATCAATGGGTTTTAAGATATTTTGTTAACAAAATCAATTTATTTCAATGAATATATTACATGTTTTCAATATGTCTTCATATTAATTAAATTTCCTGTTTGATTAATGATTTCTTACATAACCCTATCCAAATCGATATGGATACCTAGTTCTTGTTCGCGTTTCGCGTGAATTCATTGCTTTACCTTCACCTTCAACCATGCAATTTCAATCTAGATATGAAGGTGTCTAAACAAGTTCAATGGACATTTAAGACTACTTGCATTCCATTTCGTAGCCACTTTAACCCCCAAATATGCTTTTCGACATGGCTTCCTCAAATTAAAACTCAAATACTGAGAGCTTCGTCTTGACCGGTATTAGTAGGGTGAGATTCCTGATAATCGAAGTCCATCTCTTCAATCACTTGTTGAGGTCACAATCTATATAACTAACATGGAGCATTCAGCGTCCAAAACTTGCATTTTCCTCTGCTTTTGCACAAGAGTGTTTGTAAACTAAGTTTAAGAACCCCACACTTTTGATCAAGCTTTGATTTTCATTCCAATGAGCTTAATTATGGCATTTCCAACCACAGAAACAGAATCAAATGCATGTTGTTGTTTCAGTTTAGATTTTGATCTCAATGAGCTTCATTATGGCATTTTCAATCACAGTAATGAAACTTTAAGAATCCCATGTTTTTTATTAAACTCTAATTTTTTATCTTAATGAGATTAGTTATGGCGATTACAGGCATAGAAACTAAATTTCAAGAATCTGAATTTTAATCTTCATCTTAATGAGTTTAATTACGGTTTTTTTGATCACAGAAACCAAATCTCAAGAACACACGAGTTCGATTTTTATCTTAGTGACTTCATTATGGCATTGTCAGTCACAGCAACGGAACATCAAGAACATCATGTCTTTGATGAAATTTTTGTTATGATCTTAATGAGCTTATTTATGTTGTTTTAAATCAGAGAAACAAAATCTAAGAACCTGATGCTTTTGATTTCAATGCGGACAGACGACATGCACATCTACTCCCTTCTGCATCAGCATCATTGAAAGAAATCATTCATTTTCCAAATACGTCCCAATTCTCTGTTTTAAGTTTCAGGGCAATGGGTCTGTGGGGGATACATTGGGGATTCTCCTGTTCTTTATTTTGGGTTCCCACTCTGCCCCCAGTTTTGAGCAAGGTGCCCATTCTGTCTACCACTTGATCTATCCTGAAGGCAAAAGTTTTTAAAAATTCCAATAGATAGAAGGTGTGGAAGACCAAAGAAATGAAATCTTAAAACCCCCATGCTTTTGGTTTAATTTTGATTTTATCTCAATCAACTTAATTATGTTGTCAGATATGGAATCCTAGGAACTCTAGGCTTTTGATTGATTTGATTTTGACCCTAATGAGCTCAGGTATGACATTTTCAATAATAGAAACAAAATCTTCAAAACACATTGTTTTTTATTAGATTTTGATAAAAACCTCATGTTCTTTATTCAAGCAGAATAGCAAGCAAGAAATATGCGTCTCGAACTACGCATAAATCTCCAATGGTGTTCAGTATGCCATCATTCACCATGCATCTTCCACTAACAATATATAAATCCCCATGGCAAAGGTAAATTCATTTCCATTCATTCCAAATTCATTTTAACACAACTCACTTGCAAAGTATTACTAATAAATTTCCACAACCGATTTACATATTACAACTTCTAACAAAATATACATTTCATAGGTTCATTACTGCTTCTTCAGGGCTTCGATGCCTCCAACAAGTTTTGATACAATGTCAAATATGGAATGACAAACACAAAGTTCTTTAGAATATTATATTCACTATTTGTATTTTCCATTTGAAACTTGAAAAGGATGTTTCAAGATCAAATACCATTTTGATAGTTTATATCTTCACAACCGATTCATTATCAATGGGTTTTAACATATTTTGTTAACAAAATCAATTTATTTCAATGAATATAATACATGTTTTCAATATGTCTTCATATTAATTAAATTTTCTGTTTGATTAATGATATCTTAAATAACCCTATCAAAATCGATATGGATACCCAGTTCTTGTTCGCGTTTCGCGTGGATTCATTCCTTTACCTTCACCTTCAACTACGCAATTTCAATCCAGATATGAAGGTGTCTAAACAAGTTCAATGGACATTTAAGACTACTTGAATTCCATTTCGTAGCCACTTTAACCCCCAAATATGCTTTTCGACATGGCTTCCTCAAATTAAAACTCAAATACTGAGAGCTTCATTTTGACCGGTATTAGTAGCGTGAGATTCCTGATAATCGAAGTCCATCTCTTCAATCACTTGTTGAGGTCACAATCTATATAACTAACATGGAGCATTCAGCTTCCAAAACTTGGATTTGCCTCTGCTTTTGCACAAGAGTGTCTGTAAACTAAGTTTAAGAACCCCACGCTTTTTATCAAGCTTTGATTTTCATTCCAATGAGCTTAATTATGGCATTTCCAACCACAGAAACGGAATCAAATGCCTGCTGTTGTTTCAGTTTAGATTTTGATCTCAATGAGCTTCATTATGGCATTTTCAATCACAGTAATGAAACTTTAAGAATCCCATGTTTTTTATTAAACTCTAATTTTTTATCTTAATGAGATTAGTTATGGTGATTGCAGGCATAGAAACTAATTTTCAAGAATCTGAATTTTAATCTTCATCTTAATGAGTTTAATTACGGTTTTTTTTATCACAGAAACCAAATCTCAAGAACACATGAGTTCGATTTTTATCTTAGTGACTTCATTATGGCATTGTCAGTCACAACAACGGAACATCAAGAACCTCATGTCTTTGATGAAATTTTTGTTATGATCTTAATGAGCTTATTTATGTTGTTTTAAATCAAAGAAACGAAATCTAAGAACCTGATGCTTTTGATTTTAATGCGGACACACGACATGCACATCTACTCCCTTTTGCATCAGCATCATAGAAAGAAAGCATTCATTTTCCAAATACGTCCCAATTCTCTGTTTTAAGTTTCAGGGGAATGCATCTGTGGGGGATACATTGGGGATTCTCGTGTTCTTTATTTTGGGTTCCCACTCTGCCCCCAGTTTTGAGCAAGGTGCCCATTCTGTCTACCACTTGGCCTATCCTGGAGGCAAAAGTTTTTAAAAATTCCAATAGATAGAAGGTGTGGAAGACCAAAGAAATGAAATCTTAAAACCCCCATGCTTTTGGTTTAATTTTGATTTTATCTCAATCAACTTAATTATGTTGTCAGATATGGAATCCTAGGAACTCTAGGCTTTTGATTGATTTGATTTTGACCCTAATGAGCTCAGGTATGACATTTTCAATCATAGAAACAAAATCTTCAAAACACATTGTTTTTTATTAGATTTTGATAAAAACCTCATGTTCTTTATTCAAGCAGAATAGCAAGCAAGAAATATGTGTCTCGAACTACGCATAAATCTCCAATGGTGTTCAGTATGCCATCATTCACCATGCATCTTCCACTAACAATATATAAATCCCCATGGCAAAGGTAAATTCATTTCCATTCATTCCAAATTCATTTTAACACAACTCACTTGCAAAGTATTACTAATAAATTTCCACAACCGATTTACATATTACAACTTCTAACAAAATATACATTTCATAGGTTCATTACTGCTTCTTCAGGGCTTCGATGCCTCCAACAAGTTTTGATACAATGTCAAATATGGAATGACAAACACAAAGTTCTTTAGAATATTATATTCACTATTTGTATTTTCCATTTGAAACTTGAAAAGGATGTTTCAAGATCAAATACCATTTTGATAGTTTATATCTTCACAACCGATTCATTATCAATGGGTTTTAACATATTTTGTTAACAAAATCAATTTATTTCAATGAATATAATACATGTTTTCAATATGTCTTCATATTAATTAAATTTTCTGTTTGATTAATGATATCTTAAATAACCCTATCAAAATCGATATGGATACCCAGTTCTTGTTCGCGTTTCGCGTGGATTCATTCCTTTACCTTCACCTTCAACTACGCAATTTCAATCCAGATATGAAGGTGTCTAAACAAGTTCAATGGACATTTAAGACTACTTGAATTCCATTTCGTAGCCACTTTAACCCCCAAATATGCTTTTCGACATGGCTTCCTCAAATTAAAACTCAAATACTGAGAGCTTCATTTTGACCGGTATTAGTAGCGTGAGATTCCTGATAATCGAAGTCCATCTCTTCAATCACTTGTTGAGGTCACAATCTATATAACTAACATGGAGCATTCAGCTTCCAAAACTTGGATTTGCCTCTGCTTTTGCACAAGAGTGTCTGTAAATTAAGTTTAAGAACCCCACGCTTTTTATCAAGCTTTGATTTTCATTCCAATGAGCTTAATTATGGCATTTCCAACCACAGAAACGGAATCAAATGCCCGCTGTTTTTTCAGTTTAGATTTTGATCTCAATGAGCTTCATTATGGCATTTTCAATCACAGTAATGAAACTTTAAGAATCCCATGTTTTTTATTAAACTCTAATTTTTTATCTTAATGAGATTAGTTATGGTGATTGCAGGCATAGAAACTAATTTTCAAGAATCTGAATTTTAATCTTCATCTTAATGAGTTTAATTACGGTTTTTTTTATCACAGAAACCAAATCTCAAGAACACATGAGTTTGATTTTTATCTTAGTGACTTCATTATGGCATTGTCAGTCACAGCAACGAAACATCAAGAACCTCATGTCTTTGATGAAATTTTTGTTATGATCTTAATGAGCTTATTTATGTTGTTTTAAATCAGAGAAACGAAATCTAAGAACCTGATGCTTTTGATTTTAATGCGGACACACGACATGCACATCTACTCCCTTTTGCATCAACATCATAGAAAGAAAGCATTCATTTTCCAAATACGTCCCAATTCTCTGTTTTAAGTTTTAGGGGAATGCGTCTGTGGGGGATACATTGGGGATTCTCGTGTTCTTTATTTTGGGTTCCCACTCTGCCCCCAGTTTTGAGCAAGGTGTCCATTCTGTCTACCACTTGGCCTATCCTGGAGGCAAAAGTTTTTAAAAATTCCAATAGATAGAAGGTGTGGAACACCACAGAAATGAAATCTTAAGACCCCCATGCTTTTGGTTTAATTTTTATTTTATCTCAATGAACTTAATTATGTTGTCAGATATGGAATCCTAGGAACTCTAGGCTTTTGATTGATTTGATTTTGACCCTAATGAGCTCAAGTATGACATTTTCAATCATAGAAACAAAATCTTGAAAACACATTGTTTTTTATTAGATTTTGATAAAAACCTCATGTTCTTTATTCGAGTAGATTAGCAAGCAAGAAATATGCGTCTCCAACTACGCATAAATCTCCAATGCTGTTCAGTATGCCATCATTCACTGTGCATCTTCCACTAACAATATATAAATCCCCATGGCAAAGGTAAATTCATTTCCATTCATTCCAAATTCATTTTAACACAACTCACTTGCAAAGTATTACTAATAAATTTCCACAACCGATTTACATATTACAACTTTTAACAAAATATACATTTCATAGGTTCATTACTGCTTCTTCAGGGCTTCGATGCCTCCAACAAGTTTTGATACAATGTCAAATATGGAATGACAAGCACAAAGTTCTTTAGAATATTATATTCACTATTTGTATTTTCCATTTGAAACTTGAAAAGGATGTTTCAAGATCAAATACCATTTTGATAGTTTATGTCTTCGCAACCGATTCATTATCAATGGGTTTTAACATATTTTGTTAACAAAATCAATTTATTTCAATGAATATAATACATGTTTTCAATATGTCTTCATATTAATTAAATTTCCTGTTTGATTAATGATTTCTTAAATAACCCTATCCAAATCGATATGAATACCCAGTTCTTGTTCGCGTTTCGCGTGAATTCATTCCTTTACCTTCACCTTCAACTACGCAATTTCAATCCAGATATGAAGGTGTCTAAACAAGTTCAATGGACATTTAAGACTACTTGTGTTCCATTTCGTAGCCACTTTAAGCCCCAAATATGCTTTTCAACATGGCTTCCTCAAATTAAAACTCAAATACATCGACCCTTTCTTTCAAAAAAGCCCATAAAAGCCCATTCACATTTCAATATTCTTCCACACACTATGCCTTACGGCGTTCCCTTTGCAACATTAGGTGCAAATGCTACTTATTCCATTTCCTTTCAAACATAGAAGTAATTAATACAGATGATTTTTTTGGTTACGAAAAGAAGCGAATGCCTTTGGAAGGACCAAAAGAATACAACATTGTTGGAAAAAAAGAATACAACATCGTTGGAGATGGGGCTATCATTAATTATTTTAAACTATTCTGGAAATATAGATGAAGTTAAATGATAAGTTTTATTTATGTGTGAAATTTTCATTATATTTTAGTATTTACAATCTACTTAATTTATAATTTTTTCTAAGTATATAATTTAAATAACTTATTTATATTATATATTTTTATTTTGTTTTTAATTAGACAATTTTGTACTTCGGCATTATTTTTTATTGGTTAAAATTTATTATCTAACAAATGTTACACAACATCGTTGGAGATGGGACTATCTTTCATTAATTATTTTAAACTATTCTGGAAATAGGGATGAAGTTAAATGATTAGCTTTATTTATGTGTGAGATTTTTATTATATTTTACTATTTACAATCTACTTACATTTATAATTTTTTTTCCAAGTATATAATATTGTTATTTGTTTTTAATTAAACAATTTTGTACTTTGTCATTATTTATTGGTTAAAATTTACTATCTAACAAATGTTACACAGTAGTTAGCTTTTCTTTTTAATTTAAATATAGGTAATATATCTTGTAGTGCCAATTTTATATGATAGTATCTCAAAGGCACATATAGTTAAGTTGCTTTAGCATCTAACTACGAATAAAAAGAAAATTTATATGTATTTTTATTTTTTAGATTTTGTGTGAAAAGAACCTAGATATTTAAAAGAAGAATATCAAACTGTTACAGAAAAAGTTAATATGTAATAAAGTATATAAAAAAATGGGAAATAAAAGTTAAAATTTTAATTGCTTATATTAAAAATTTATAAGTTTGAACAAAGGGAAGAAAAGTGTAATTTGTACACATATGGATGCGTTAGCTAAATTTATGTTTATTAATAAAATTATATTATCTCTCATAAATAAAAATTTAAATATATATTATTCAAAATTTGTTGTTTTTATAAATAAGGATGTTATTGTTCGTGTGTTTATTTTCTCAAATTTGTTATTATGTAATATATAGAGTATAAATTTACATGTATATTATTCAATGTTGGAATATGTGTTATATTGACATGATAAAATATAGAAAGTGATAACTAGAATATATATATATATATTATAAATAAAATAAAAATTGTGTTACATTTTAAAATTTATATTTATCTTATATAATATTGTTAAACCTCAATTTAATTATAATGTGAAAACAAACCATTTTATATAAGAAATTTAATTTAATATTTTTTAATATAAAAAAATTTAATGTAACCTTGGAACTTGTCTTTAAAATATTAAGTAAAACCCATATTCAATCATTTTCATATTTCATATTTCTATATTGAATTTGTTTTTTTTTTTTTTAATTTAATATTAATATTTATTATGCCATGATTTTCATAAAATTAAATTAATTATATAACCACCAATACAATCAGAAAACATATAAACATTACATAATAAAAGATCAAAACTTGTTATATTCGGGCGATAATAAAGTAAGAATGAGCATTTACCTGTGCCTTTTGAAGCAAGCCACACCTTGCGTTTGTGGTTGTTTCCCTTTGTATTCGGTGCTTTGCCAATATTGCGGTGACGCTTCACACAAAATAAATAGACATCTCAGCAATTCATTGCTTCAAAGAGGAGATGCGTCGGGATGTAAATTCTATGTTTAATTATACTCCTAGCAAAAACACATATTACTTTATGACGGCACAATGGCAAAAGATGTTTCCCATGAAGAAAACAATGGGATGGTTTACAGAAAAGCACATGTAAATTCTCTATTTATTTATAGCTTCAGCAAAGATACATATTATAATTTATGATGGTACAAGCCACGTATATTACTGTATAGGATGACATAAATTATATAAAAGCAATTTCTATTATCTAACTTTAACTTTTAAAGTTTTGGTATAATCGATTTACAATAATCTTACCCTTTAACTTTTAAAGTTTTGATATAATCGATTTACAATAGACACACCGCTGATGGCACAAACTGAAAAGTATCTCCAACGCAGAAAGAAATTGGGGATGACAGACAAAAGATAGCATTGCTGAAAGACAAACCACAAGAAAACTTTGTACTTGTCGAGGGATTGTAGACAAAAGACAGCACTGTCTCCTATCAGGCCCTGGCCTCAGAAGTTACAGTTCTGTTGGGTTACCGATTTCGTGTTTATTTCTCTGAGTTGTAAGACGTGTGTATTTGTACAGACTGGGGGCCAAAAGAGGAGCGAGGGAGGGAGATATGGGATGAACCATGGAACTTATTTACCTCGAAGTTTGGAAATAAAAAGGATAATATTAATTACTTTACATTCATTTCAACTAACGCTATCTTCTCGTCTAACTAGCATAAAAAATTATTTTATTTTATTTTATTTTCGGTTCAAAACCTTAAAGTTCGCATTTTGTTGGAAAGGTTGCATTTTAAAAATATCAGGCTAGGCAATCTAATTAAATTAAGAGTTTAAAGATATAACTCAGGCTTAATAATTCCAATGGATATATTATCAATGGTTTGAAAATTATGTAGAGAATGGATTTTTTCTATCACTTTATAGATATCCTTAGTTTATGTATAATATGATAAGGGTAATATAAAATAATAAATAGTTAAAATAATGATTAAAAATAACAATAATCTAGAATTTCAATTAATATAATATTTTTTTAAAATCATTGTATTATTTTAAATTCATTTTTATTTTTACTTCAAATTGGCATTCAATTATCTTTTAACTTTATTTTAATTTTGATTTTATTTTATATTTAGTCATCATTATATAAGTTTAGTTTTTTTTTACTTATTAAATTTTGAAAAAAATTATAATCTTTTTATGTTCACTGGAAAATAATATTTAGAATCAGTAATTAAATATTACAAAAAATATATTTTGATGCCAATAAATTATTTATTTTTTCAATATTTTCTTTCAGTAAAATACTTTTACATCATCTTCATCATTAAAATTCAAAAGTCTTTATTTCATCAAAATATGTTTTTATCTAGCTTATTTCAATATTGATTGTTAGAAAATTATAGTCTGGTAAATATTTATATTTAATATAAAATTAAATATTAAATAGTAAAATAATTCTATATTTATAAAGTTTTGATGCTAATAAATATTTTTTTTCAATATTTCTTCAGTAATACTTACATCATCTTTATCATTAAATTCAAAAGTCTAACAAGATGTTTTATCTGCTTATTTTTGTTTGTAGGAATATTCATGGTAAATATTAATAATTTTTATATAAAATAATATTAAAAATTAGTAAAATAAATCCTTTATTGATAAAGATATTGCAATAGTTATTATATTTTTATAACCATTGTAGTAATATACATCTAACATGAGTAAAGAAATCAATTGTATGTGTAAAAAAAATTATGAACCAACATTATTTAAATTTTCTATAGTTATTTTAAATATTTTGGTACATGAGCAATCATATATTGAGGTGTGAAAACTTTCCTGATATTAATTAAACATGCTTAATTATCTTATACTCGAAGTAATTTGACGTATAATTAATATATAAATAAATTATGAATAGATATCAAAATATATTACATATTTTTTTATTAAAAATGTATACATCTCATGGGCAAGACAATTGGTGGGCAATGTGAGTCTTATGAAATTTAGAAATCCATTGTTTGAATCCCCGTTAGAATAAGCTCTAGACCCTAGAGATTTACTACTAAAATTTACCTGTGAATACAAGTCATTTTTCTGAAATATTAACTAAAATATAAAACTAAATTTATATTTTTCATAATTAATAATAATAATAATAATAATAATAATAAAATTGTTTTTTTTGCTGAGTAAAGGCTACGCTAATTATATTAAGAAAACCAAAAAAGTATGTACAAGAGGTGAGAACCTCTGAGAGCGAGTATTCAGCTCTCTGGCAAAGCTTACCTCATCCACCATGATTATCTGCATATACAAGCTGGAGATTCCAAAAAATACCAGCAGAGAGGATTTGTGCTGTGACATAGACTGACCAAGATAGACATAGACCGACATTAACATGCCAAAAAACTGGAAATTATCCCAGACCCCGAGACCCATTACAAGAAACAGTTTTTGTGACCAGCAATTTCATAATTGCTTTGCGCCACCAGACCAAAACTAAGCAAAAAGAAAATACATCGTTCGCCTGAAATCAGGCTTACCCTTGACGCCCCTACCATTAGTTACCCTGCTTCTTGCGCTCCTCAGCTTCTCGCTCCAGCGCTCATTTCTTGCGGTCTTCTTCTGTGCGAACCGGGTCCCGTTCCCAAGTAGCTTCCATGCCAACCGGAATATCTTCAAGAAGCTCTATACCCGGTGGTAATTTGAGGTATAAAGTGTAATCAAAAGAGTCTTCAGACTCTTCAGCCTTTGGCTTGCTCTGAGGAGAGGGAGGCCGGTCGATTTGAGCTTCCGTGAGAGCCTCTGGAGGACCGTCTGGATTAACCACGGGTTCTTTCCCTTTGAGGCAGGTGATTTCTTGTAGGGCTTCCGCTTGCTCTGCTGAGTAACCATAGGTACTATCCTCATCCATCTTGCTCTGAGGTTCTGGGCTGTAGGAGCTGTCTTTCATCTTGGAGGTATTGTCCGAGGAGGGAGGCGTCTTATCCTCCATTTCAGCCTTCCAACTTCCCTCCGCCTCATCCTCCCCAGCGAAAATAACTGTTATCATGGCTTTAACCACAGGTTTGTCCCTCTTGCGGCGGTAATATAGGGTCGCAGTCTGCACTTCATTGCTCAAATTAGACTCAGAGGACACCGAATCACCCGAGGGAGGCGAAGCACAGGCCAGAGGAGTGATACGCCTCAGGCTTGATTGGCTACTGTCTCTGGCGCCGCTCTGCCCAGAATTACCTCCCCTACGAGGCCTGCGATACCCAGCACGCGGAGCCATACTGTTCCCAGAGTGGAACTTAACGGCCTGGTGCCTTCTTCTAACAGAAAGACTGTCATAGGGAATAATACCTCGGTGGCTCTGCAACCCGACTACCACCGACAAATGCACTTTAGTCGAGTGAGCACACACTGCGTGAATGGAGCAAGGGAAAGACTCGAGGGTGGGAATTCTGCCCTCAGAGCTTCCCTCTTCCACGCTCAGCTGAACGACAAGTTCTCCAGATCGAAAACCAAACTGCAAGCATAACCAAAGGAATGTTTCCACCATTACAAGTAATCTGGTGCCAGAACCTTGGGAAGACCCCGGCATTGAAGCGCCATTAATGCGCGTTAACTCCTTTGGGGTAGAAACCAGCCCGTCGCTCATGGCACCCACCTGTCTGCAGCGTGGCACCATGTCCTCGACGCGTGGACTTCTTCTCATCTTTAAATACAACCATTAACACCCGCATCCGAGTAATAATAATAAATTGTTACTATCTTTTAATATTTTTTATTTAATATTCATAATTAAAAATATATATAAATATATGAATTCTTAAAATAAATATATTCATATATTTCCAAATATTTTAAATAAAAAATCAAATGATTAATTTTAAAATAAACAATATATACAAAATATTCATCTATATTTCTAAGCCATCATCATAAATATCGTTTCAACTTTTGTTATTTAAAAAAAAATTAATAATTTCTAAGTCCTTCAACATATCTAAATATATTCATCCCCATTTATTCATCCCCGTTTTCGGAGTAACTCCAACGACCTTTAATTTTTATTTGAAACTTCAACTTTTATTTGACAGTCATCCCTATTTTCGGAGTAAGTCCAACGACATTTAATCTTTATTTGAAACATAGAGATCCATCGTTTGAATTCTTCGTTTTGACCCGATATATGCCAAAGAGAATTTACTAATAAGTACATGTCATTTCTTTAAGATAATAAAAAGTTGTACAATTAAATTTTATATTTTTCATAAGTTGTAATAAATTTAATAATATTATATCTAAGATTTTTGTGATTTATATTATAGATATAAGTTTTTCAATTTAATCATATTGTTAGAATTTGGTTGATGTTTTCAACCAATTAATATAGTTCATCTTTTTGTCAAAATGAGAAATCAATCAGTATATAGCAATAAATAATATGGATGCATCACTGCTCAGAGTTAGCCATTAAAAATTAGTTGTTGGCTAATTTTTGGCTAACTTTGGGCAATGATCCATCCATGGTATTATTTTCTCACCTTGTTCTTAAAATAAACCACATTAGTTGATTCTAAACGTGGATCAAATACTAATAATGTGATTAATCCAAAAGACTTATATCTAAATCTAATAACATTAATAAAAAAATTTTAAGATTAAATTATTATTATTTTTAATATTTTATTTTATCTAAATAGTTCATAATTAAAAATTTATATACTAGTATTTAAAATAAATATACTTATATATTTTCTATTATTTTAAATAAAAATTTTAAATAATTAACTTTAAATAAACCATATATACAACATATTCATCCTTATTTAAGTTTTTTCAACATTTCATCTTTATTATTAACATATTTTGAATTTTTTTAAACTTAAAAGTTTGTTTTACAGCTTAGTGTGAAGAAAATATGAAAAAAAATATGTAAGCATCTTTATTTTTAACTTGACTTGGAATTCACATATATTTTTATTAAATAAAATATTATCTAAATAGATTCACTTATATCAATATCATTTTCATTTATATTTATATATAGGAAAAAATATTAAAAAAAAATATTTTAATGTTGTATATAATAAAACATGTAATGTAGGTTATGAATAATATATTTAATATGAATTAATAGTGAAGTATATTTAAAAATATATACTATTCAAAAATACAATTCAAAAAAATCTTTATAGCCTAATATTAAATCTATATTTGAAATAGATATATATTAATTTATTGGTTATATTTTTAATTTGACCATAATTATCTTTAATTTAACAACTAATTGAAATGTTTTAATAAACAAACCCTTTCATTTCACAACATTCTAAAACTTTCTATGATTCGAATAAATTGTGGTGTTTGGTACAATAACTCTCATGAATCAGTGTTTCAGGCTTATTTTCTCTCGATTGAAAGAATAACCCTTATCAAATCTTAATCCCGATTCCTCCACCATGGTGTAAGAAAAATGAAAACCCTCTAGGTGAGCTTTGTCACACGCTGAAGTTCTAGGACAATCTTAACAGGAAATCTATGTTGGGAGTGTTTGAGTCCATAGAAATGAGTTCCTCATTTTCTTGAGAAGTAAAATAAAAGGATTATTGAGTCCAATATGTTGGAATGTGTACTAAAAGTAAAGGTTAAGAGTGAAATTGTTTTATCATTCATAAATATATTATATATAAATATATTATGTGATTGTTGGATTCATTTTTTAAGGTTTTCGCATTCTATTGATTGTCTATATTTTATACCCAAAACCTTTAGCATATTAGTTATTTAATAATCTCCTTAATCTGAAGGAGTATATATGAGTCTAAGAAGATAGTTCTAATACAAAAGTGATAGTCAATGGTTGAATGTGCTCTCTTAAAAGGTGGTTCTTAAGGAAGACCACAAACCCAAAAGGTGGGAGAATGAAGGAAGACCACAAACACAAAAGGTAGGAGAAATGAAGGTCTAAACCAATGGTGGTTTAAGGATGAACACCAACACTAAAACTCTTAGTGTAGTTCATGTAGCTCTTCCAAATCTAGCTAGAAGATGAAGTTGTATGCTAGAGGAATTGTTCTCTAGTGCTTTGAAAAGGGAGACCATTGAGGTTGTGACCTAGAAAGCTTGATGCAGTTCCTAAAAATCTTCCAAGTTTTGCTAGAAGTTGAAGTCTTTCGCTAAAGGAAGTGCTCTTTAATTTTTTCAAAGAAAGATAATTGAGATATCAACCAATGGTGGTTTAAAGTTGACTGACCAACAACTCTTGAATACTTTGTGCGCTTCCTAAAACAATTCCAAATGTGGCTAAAAGCTAAAATTTTCTCTTAGAAAAAGTACTCTCAATTCCAGTTAGAAGATGACCAAAAGTAAATCACATTGCAACTTTGATTTTAGTCCACGCGTTAGGCTGTTCAAGTTGTCGCTTAGGCGATTCTAAAATGGTAGCAAATCATTAATTCCAGCTTATCACATACTAAGTGGGAAGATGATATTACTGGCACTCAAGCTTGCTTGTACATGGTTGATTAATAGATCTTTATAAAACAAGAAGCCTCACTGTGAATCCCCTTCTTATCCAATACAAAAATGAGAAGATGAATATATTTATACAATTTTCACATGGACGAATATAAAAGAAAAAATGATTATCGATCCATAGAACTCAAGAAGATGCACCCATTTACCCTGCAATTTAATTGGTAAACTTACAAAAAAATTACCATCTGCAAGTTATCGTTATTTCTAATTTGAATGCCCACAAAATACAGTGTTTCTAAGCAGGAATGCCCAAAGCCAGCCAACAAAAAAACAGTTTGTCCATGTACAATTTTGAATGCAGCATCTGTTTGTTCGAGATCACCTTTTGCTAGAAGCAGCAGTCCTTTTACAACCCAAGTAGAAGGTTAAGGTTTATCAATTTTCGAAGCCTTTTTATAATAATGGGTTGCACGGTCTCCATAAAGCCTCTGCATTTGCTCTTGTAGTTCCTCTATATAAGGATCACTGTCCTTTAGAAATTCACATATAACTGCAGTAAAATCACGGAACTTCTGCATGGAAACATATTTCCCCCCTGCAGACTTTAAGGACTTTTCCAGGACAGTAATGTTCATTAAGGATGCAGACAGATTCTCATCAGCTGTATGCAAATCAGCTTTAGTCCTTCCGTGGGATCTAGCAACATGACGGATTTGTCATCTCAGTGCTCATTAAAGGAGCATTCTACAGGCCAGGGCGCTACAGTTTTAATTATGTTGCCCACTATGGAGACATTTTAGTTTGGCAAAGACATTGGTAGCTACACAGGTCAGTGAGTTTATCCTCATCGTCGAAGTTTCTTAAGTCGGGGAGTTTTCTTTTCCACAGACCTTCAAAGAAAGAGGGCTGTGGGGTTGATGCATTCAACATATTTTTCAATGAGGACGGTGTCACCAGGTACGTTACGCAGCTCATTTTTCACGTTTTGCAGCCAACTGGAATCAGTTGTCATGAATGAAGTTTTAAACCGCACTTATTGGCAACTTCCCCACCTAAAGTATCTCATCGGCGGTAACAAGATGTTGGGAAGAGAATTGAAGCTGGGCATTATACCGGTGAGTCAATAGCCCCAACCTCTCTCTGTCGTAATATTTCCCTATCCTAGCGTATGCTTGACCTCTACTTTAATTATTCGATTGTTCATTGAACGAAAAAATGTCAAAAGGCAAGATTGAGGAAGATTTGCTATGAATATGCCAGTGTTTAGGGTTCTTGGACGAGTGATCAGAAACGGGCTTACAAGTCCTTTGAACAAGTAATATAGAACACTTATTGCATAGAGTTAGTCGGAATGGAGGCAGCTGAAGCAACCTTAAATCTCATGAAAGGCATCTTGATTTGCACAAACGATACCCGAGGATCTTGTCATTTGCTTTTAGAAGTTTGCAAGATATTAATTTGTTAACTTAAAATTGTCAATGGGGTCGGTGTCGGTGTTAAGTATATAACTTTATTATTATGATATTCAAACAGTGCATTAAACAAAATATCAGTTTGGTTAAGCTGTTTTTTTTTAACCTAAGCAGCTCTCAGGTGTCCATAATCTTGCCTTGGTGTCCATAATCTTGCCTTGGATTGGACCACATCCACTTGATTAGTCTGGCTGTTTATAAGTAAATTATGGGCTTTACTTAAAAGGATAACACAATGAGGGAGTTGGAACCAACATATTTGGCCATTGTAATTTTGTTGTTAATTTGAAGAATAAATGGAACCAACATATTTGGCCATTGTAATTTTGTTGTTAATTTGAAGAATAAATGGAACCAACATATTTGTTCATTGTAATTTTGTTGTTAATTTGAAGAATAAATGGAACCAACATATTTGGCCATTGTAATTTTCTTGTTAATTTGAAGAATGATTTTTATTGAGAAAGGAAGAAATTTCTTTTTTGCTTTTTAAATTTTTTTGGAAAGCAAGGTAATATTTTCTTGTTTGATTATTAAAAAATAAACATTATTGTAATTATAGTATATAGATTTCTGTTGTTGGTATTTTTATCTACATTATTTTTATTATTTTAGATTTTTAAACATTTTTCTCTGAAAGTTTGGATTACATCTTCAACATGTTCAATATATCACTTCAATCGGGTCATCAAATTGAACCTTTGACTTCATCAAAGAGTACCTTAACAGGGCACTTGATCACAGTATATCCAGGGCACTTGATCACAGTATATCCACGACCCGGTGGACTATATTTTTTAGATTTTAAATACTATATTAATATTTATTTATTTTCAAAAGCATAATTTCTACTTATTATAAATAAAAAAAAATTAATTTAATTTGTGTTTTAAATTTTTGAAATTGTATTATAAATATTAACAAGTTATATTATTTTAATAATATTATTTTTAAAGCATTTCATTCACATTTTCATCCTCTAGTATACAATTCATTTCTGTTTTATTTAACATTTTTTTTCACCGAGAGGTGTTCTATAGCCCAACATGAGACATATCTTGTTACATAATGATTTATCTAAAAATAATAAAATAATACTTACATCAATAAATTAAAAACTACTAATAACAAAGAAATCAATGTCAACCATTTTGCCACGCAATCTTGCAAGCCTCTAGGAGGGGAACCTATAGGACAAATACTAAACCAAGTAACAAGAATGGGACAAAGATCCATTGTCACTTCAGTTATTGTCCTCTGCATTTTACGGACTTTCAGCGATGGGAGTAGTCCCGTTACGATCGAAATCACTTGAAAAGAGAAGGTTCAATGATCTATGTGAAATGATTCCAATAAACTTATCCAACGAGAAGCTTAATTAAGGCTTGATGATAGAAAACATCTCCAAGAAATACCTAGGATGGAAATCAAGACCTAGGACTTGAGATTCTTACAATGAGGATAGGTACGCCTAGGATCAACACTTCCAAGATGGAATAGGACCTCTCAAGAATATTTACAAGATGATTATATTGCTTTAAGTAAGCTTTTGCTACTCTTGAAATACCTAATTTGGGCTTATGCTATACCTATGGCTTAAGATATTCCAACAACTAGGAACAATCATCTATTGTCATGCAGTGAATAACATGTGCAATTTGCAATGAAAAAATCCTTTACAATGATATTTAACAAACTAGAGCATGTAATATTTAACTAGCTGCAATAATTCCACACATTAAACATTATTTCAATAATATTTTTTTAACAATATAGCACTTACAAGAGGACAAGAGATATATCCAACCATAGAAAGAAGTAGCTCAAAGAGAGACCAAAATTATCTTGCAAAGACATCAAGATGCATCAAAGAACATTCAATTTTTCCAAGATAAGATGTGTGAAATTCCTTTTAGAAGAGAAGTTCAACTGATGATGATTCTCTCTGATAATGAGAGATAGTTCTATTTATATGGTCCTCTCCTAATTCAATTTAGCCTAGTTAAACCTAACAATTTTAAAATAATGTGTAAATACACATCTTTCTGACAATCTCACCGAGCAGCTAAAACAATAAATATAAAACAATCTAATAGTAGGCCGAAATGATGCCATACTGAGGAAATGAGGCCATTGGGAGTCCACGTTGAGCCCTCAATGTGCCAAAATGAGAGAGAGGGCTCCATAAATGATGCACAAGGGGATAGAACCATGATATCCACATAACTCAACATTTGGTGCCCCAAAGTGGATATGGGTCACAAATGTTGGCCTCATGGTGTAATAACCTGCGATTGATTTTTTATGTAAATAAAATAAAACCAAGGTCATGGGACATGTATTCCAAGCATAATGTTGGGAAATGAAAGTGGTGAGGTATCACTTGTGATTAATTAGTGTCTAAGGAAATTGGAAAATGAACTGGAAAAGACAAAGAGCCAATAATTAGAATTTATTTATGAAAATATAGGAAACTGGGAAAAAACGAAGGTGAAGAAGCATTGATTTTCATGAGAGAGAAATTGATGGAAAATGAAGAAATTAAATGCCTCAATTATAAAAAAGCTTCAGAGGATCAGTTCACAACTTTTATCAGTTTAGCTTTGGAGCTCCCATTGATTCTCCAATTCCCTCACACTCTTGTACACTTAGAGTATTCTTGGAGAATTCCTCGAATACTTTAGTATATATTGGATTTGGATAGAGAAGGAAAGAAAAGCAAGAAAACACAAGGCACCAATTGCACGAAAAACTACAACTAGATCGCTTTACAAGTAATAAGTTTCATGTGTGATTTCCTTGTTGATTTTTGTATGCACGTGATTCATTGGTTATGTGTTGTCATTGTAATGGAGCTTTTCCTTGATTGATAGTGATTTTAGCCTTTCCTTTCAATTTCCTAGATAGTCACAGTGTTGTGGATTTTCCCACGTGATAGTTTTTCTCATTGGTGCTTATGTTCCTTATGATTGTGGGTTGGAACAAATTCCTTAGAAGTCGTCGAACAACTTGGGTTGAGTTATTACTTCTTGATCCTAGGTTGGGAAAAACACGTTGGAGCCCTTGGTGGGTTGAGTTACTAATCCCCAGAGAAGGGTTAGAAAATTTCTTTGGAGCTTTGGAAAGTTGTGGGTTGAGTTATTAGTTCCTAAAACCATGGACAGCTTGGGTAGAGACAATTTTGGTTTATGTTACAATATTATAAAATGAGAAATTGGGGGCTAGGTGACAAAAAATGTTAGTGACTGCATATTTTCAAACTGAAATACTACCAAAAAGGAGCAATATTAAGTGGCCCAACTAAAAATGACTAACATAAATGACTAATTTAGTTTTAGTTAAAATATTACTAGCTCATAAGTAATACAACTAAAAATGACTAACATGAATGACTAATTTAGTCTAGGAACAAAAATGTGACTACCTAACAAATTCTACAATAATACAAATTAGTCGCTTATGTTATTCATTTTAATTGTGTCACTTCAATGATATAAACTTACAGGTGATAGGGGATTCAAAGGCTACTATATATTGGCTAAAGGTTATACTTCCTTAAAAACTTCTTAATTGGATTACTGGATGATTAGATTTATGGAGAAAATTAGAATCTTCAGGCTTATATCCTTTGATCACACTGACTAGGAATTTAATTTAAAGGCTGACAGATTATCTAAAATGGGAGTGGGATTACAACTGCTTCAAATATATTATGAAGAATACCTACAAGAATAAGCATCAACTAATAGATAGATGACACATTTTATTTAGTAGAAGACTTAATTTTTCATGCATATTTACACTTTTGATTAGCAATGTCATATCCATTGAGTTTTGGATGCTTGTTTTTAACTTAGATATCAAATTATTCATCTACTTTAAACGTATGTTAGGAACATAGCAGTACTAAGCTCTTATGAATTGTTTGGAGTCCTCTGGGGATTTCAATATTTCCCGAACTTTAGATGTTGCACACACGATAATATCATGTCATACATGTGAAACATATTTAGTAAATTTTATATGAACTAAATTACACCTTTGCATTGATATTAATACAAAATTTATGTTTTTTCTTATTGGAAAAAAACATTATGGCATTTTCCACCACATAAATTAATAATTAATAAAATAATCATGCCTCAATCAATAAATTGTAAAATTATTCCTAGGTAATATACTCCTCCCAAAGAGACAGGTAAGAAGTATAAATGGTACAACTATGAGCACTACCATGTAAACAACACATATTCAAATCATTACAGGAGTAGAACCTGGATGTGTGCACATGAGGGAAGGTGTTTGATTTCTTATAGTTGCTTTCCCTTCATCGCCAAAGGGGGTTAGGCTATGAGTGGATTTCCCAAGAAACCCTCATTTGATCCTTTGAGTTTTTGGGAGATCTCAAGTTCAAGTACAACTAGTTCTAGTTGATGGTCTCAAAGGTGTTTGCTAGGGTTTTTCAATAAGGTCACTAGATCCCAATGCAAAAAGAGGTAGCTTGGTTTTTTTGAAAAGTAAAATCCCCCACGTTGCACTAAATGGATCTTTGGTGACTACCTAGAAAAGTTAGACCAAATTAATCATTGAGGTCAAAACAACAATATAAAAAAGAAAAACACACATGTGATAATTCACACTAGAATTCACCCTCTCATAGTCAAGAGTTGATGAATAAAATGTTAAATCTTTGATAAATACAATGAAACTAAGGAGATCCTTATTAGCCATTAATTAATGAAGTTAAGATAATATTCACAAGGAGGATGTATATTTCATCCAATTAACTATTGAAATACATGCTCTTTTTTATTTTGAGGAAAGCTTTATGGAGAAACCTAAGATCAACAACTCATCATAGTGGCTCGAGCTACACATGAGATGAACTAAAATCATTGCCATTAGAACCCAAGATCATATTCAATATGTTACAAGTCTATAATAATACCATGTGATTTAGCAAGCATCAATACATCTCTAAACACACATATGGCATGGTCCCACTCCTTGTGGAAAACTCCCCTTCTAGAATGAAAGTCATATTGTTTTTTACTTTGAGGAAAAGTTTATAGAGAAACCCAACACTAGTAATTAATCAATGTGATTTGAGCTACACTTGAGATGAAATGGAATGATTTCCAATATGACCCAGAATTATATGCAATATGTTTCAAATATATACTAATAACACATGAGTTAGTAACAAGGGTCAAGACATTTGGAGATACACTTGCGGGATGGTGCTACTCCTTGGAGGCTTCTACATTTCCAGTGTCTTAAACATATGAAAAATGTCTCATTGGGAATTTGAACCTAGGTGTGGAAATAAAGAACTAAGAAAATACTACAACATTGATAATAACCAATTAACCCAACCAACCAATTACTCTTTTCCATTAATAATCATTTTTACCCTTATTTATTTCCCCTCTCGTCAAAATTTCTCCACAAAATTGTCTTGGAAAACCCCCTTATTTTGGATTTTTTTCTACTATAAATATTACCCCCTTCTTTGTATTTAACTTCACTATGTTTACGCAGAAGTTTTATTTTTCCAATGCTTAATGGAGTATTATTTTTCCCACGTTCACTAAAAATGTAAAATACACATTGAGAGTTTTTTTCAAAAGAAACAGTAAATGATAACCATATTTAAAATAGGGTAAACAAATATAGTGAACATTATTCCTTAAACCACTAACACTTAGTCACCCCATTTCATAAAGAATGTTTGATATCTCTTAAAAATTGAGCCCTAATTCATGCCTGATGAAGCAATAATCACACATTCAAAACTTTGAGGGACGATACAACATAGAGAACTTTGCCAATAAGAATGAAATATGGACTCCCATGACCATGAATTCTCTCAGGAAACAACCACATATCCCTTGTAACACATTATTTCCTATTGGGAATTGGAATCACGGTAATCGTTGTGAGAACACTGTTCAAATTTCAGTCTCTCCAATAATCCCTTCAAGTCATATTTCATATGGTCATCTTGCCAATAGTGAACTTGAGGTCACTCCTGCCACCTCAGCAGGACCAAGATGGTGATAGTGATAATCAAACTTGTGACCCACAGATCGTTAAGCCCTTGGTTATAGTTAGAAGAAAAGTTCAACCCACTATCTCTATGGAAGGCAACGGGAAGAACGAGGGTGATGGCATGTTGATGATGCATAATTCAGGAGACAAGAGCATGGTATTTATGAAGACACATACAACAAATTTTGTGTGAGTACGTTATTTTTTCCATTTTTTTTTGTCTTTGTATTCAAACTAAATTCTGAGTTTTGTGCATTGTGATGCAATTATGAGTCTTATGCTTTGGAATTTGAATCCATGACCTCTGCTCAAAACATGGAAACCCCAATTTTAATTGAACTGCAACATATGAACATTTTTTTACCGCATGATTTTTTTCTGATAGTTCAAATTGATGACCTATGGTGGGTTTTTAGAACCTGGAAGGTGGTTGGCTACAGGAGTTTGGTGTTAGAGCATGTATTACTTAAATTGTGAAATTCAATCCATGTGTTCGTTGTGACTGAATTGACATGTCTATAAGCTAAAAGAAATATTGGGATGGCTCACATTGATATGATATGTTTAGTTCCATTGAATTAAATGTTAAGAAAATAATAATTTTGTGATTTTTATTAGAGGATTATTGGTTGAGTTGGTTTTTTTCTTTTGTGATTTATGTGTGTTTGTGACTTTAACAGCTAAATTTTTGGGTTTTCTATTTTTGTTGTTGTTAAACATGCATTGATTTTTTATGAGTAACATATACACAACAAGCATATTAACAAAAAGGGTAGGGGAACAATCACCAAGGCAACTCACTACACCAAAGGGATTCGAAATCAAATATCTGAATAGGGTTGATAAACAAGGAGATGGATGTTATTGTAGGAATATAGGGCTTTGAAAGATATACACATTAAAAAGTTATTTTCACTATGACACGAATCACTTAAAATCAACCTAAGAGACCCAAAAAAATGACAATAGTCGAACAGATGAGTTTTAGTCAATACTTGAACAAGCATGAAACCTTGATGGTCAATTGTGTAGACATTTTGATTCTATGCACGGCCACAATAAAGTTGCTTTCATTCTCTCTTTCTAAAATTAAGAGCATTCCTTCTATATACATTATGTTTGTATAAACCTAAGATGGACCAAAGACTGAACTAAGCCTCCCAATCTCTGGGTCTCTAATGCTGAGGAAGAAAGAAGGTCATCTTGTCATTTTGTCTCAACCATGTTGAAGTTCACACGAATTAGCCAATTGGCCTTTGATAGCATTTCAATTATTCAACGTAAAAAAATTTCACATTCCAAAGAATCATTTGGAAAATAGATGTTGGCGACACCTAACATATGTTCATTCAGCTATAACAAAATATTGACCAATATTTAGATAGTTTATGTGCCCTAGTATGTAACATAGGTAGAATCAATGGTTGGAAATAACATTTCCATAGCATTTTTCCCTTCTTAGGCATAGATTTATATCCCTTGGCACTTGATAAGATGAAATTAATTGAAGTCTTGAGAAAATATCCCATCGCTTTCACTTCTTACAAATAGATTAGTTCTAAGCTATGAAGGAACTAGTATAATAAATAGACTATGTCCTTTCTCTTAGCATCAAAAACATTCCTTGAGAAGGCTTAATT
>APFE030169638.1:242721-257841 GCA_000404065.3 Pinus taeda
GTAAATTGGACTATGTGTCAACAATATGATGCACCTGATCTAGTGGTAAGTAAGAATTCCACTATTTGTAGTATGATATTTGGTGTACTCATGAGAATTTAAAAATACTTAAGGGAATTTAACCCACCATTGGATTTATCATCAAGTAGATGAACTGTAGAAGGTAATTTATGCTCCTTATTTTTAAAGTAGACAAGCAAACAATGTCATCTGTAAGACTAGAGAAATCTACATCCTTTTTCCTACTTTTCAAAAGAAAAACATGGACTATAATCACTACATTTCATCTATTAGAAAATGAGATTATCACAATATTTATGATTCATGAATATAAATACAACAAATTACAAAAAAAATGGTTCAAAGAGAATAAACCTCTACATCTTCAAATAATGTATTTTTTAAATAAATTTTTACATTCAAAAAGGTTATTATCATTTGTATATTAGTAATATTTTATTTACAAGTGTTGGTCGACATTTGTTCATACTTCTATATACTTATTAAGATAATTTCACTTATATTATACAACAGTTGTACTTATTGTTGAAGATGTTACAGTTATCTAGTTTCTTTTTTCAACTTTCAATAGATGCGTTTCATATATCTTTACATACAAATCTTATTTTACCATGAAATAATTCCAAAGCTATAAATTCAATTTGCTTGTGTACTTTGCACATCAATACTTGCAATTCATTCTATTGTGACTAGTTTACACCCAACTCTTAATGCAAGCTAACATTTTGGATGGAGAATTGACCTCGTTGGTATGCATTCAATGCATTGATTTTCCTTAAAAAACAATTTTCTATTTTTATTTGTTTTCTCTCTACTTCTGGTATCAGAGGATAGGACTTTTGTGTGTGTCCTTTATGCAAGACACAACATGACATGCTAAATAGTAAATGCACTAGATGTTAAGGTTCATATATGTCTTTCTTATCGAAGATATTTACTTTTGTCTTATTACATGATGGTTAAAAATATTAGAACATTTTCTAGGGATTTACGTTGAAAGACTGACAACTTTTCCCCTCTTTGACCACTTCTTTTTATATGAAAAAATTATCGAGAGAAAATCTCTCAAATGTTTCACACATAGCTTAAAATAATCATGATATTGATGTATGCATGAACTTTTGAAATGTCCATGGTTCAGTTCCTGAGGCAGACCCAGTTTTAGCACGTCTAAGGCTAGAACTAAGTCTTGTAATAATGCATTTACGCAAATATATTTTTTCATAGAGGAGAATAATTGATACATTTGTATAAAAATATGTTGTTTGTATATTACAAGTATAATAGGAAGGATTGCATCAATAGAATATATTAGTTTTAGAACAACTACTCCCTCATGTCGTGTGGCTTTGATAAAATTTCCTCTAAAAGGTTAAAAGTGCTAAATTGTTTTATCATTTATAGAGATACTAAACCCATTTATGTTTGTATGAGTGAGTAGAAAATTTTCACAAAACTAAAAAATCATGTCAAAAGGAAAAGTCTAAATGACAATTAAAAATGTTATGACCACTTGAATTTATCTATTAGTAATCTCAATATTTCTCCGAAAACTGGAAGTTTGAAGTAGTGTTTTCATGCTCTTCTAGTAGACTCTCCGCTTAGAAAACTTATTTGAGTCGAGTCAAGGCTTAACAACCCAAAATCAGTGATTAAAAGAAACATTTGTATGCACTATTTCACACATTAACACTTATTTTTGTAATTAGAATTTTACACATTCATATTTTAGTTTGATAAATTACATTTTTTTTAAACAGCTAGACATGTAGGATGCTAGCCTCAACGAACAAACCTGTAGGTTGAGATGTCAAATAAGATTTCAGTCTACATGTCTGTAGGATGACATCTTAGTGTACATGCGTGTAGGTTGTAATGTCAACCGACATCCTTGTAGTATGACAAGTCATCCTAGAGGGATATATGACGAATTGGCCTATATGCTAAAATGTCAATGTTAGATTTGATCTAGAAGCTAATTTTCGGGTTACCTTTAGGATTCAATAAAATTATCTTGTCTTGTTTATGTCGAGGAATAAAAAATTTCTAGAGGTTTCTCTCTAGAAGTTAAAAACTCCTTGGATAAACATCGTTCTAAAAATTTGGTTTCCACATGGTATTTTATGCTTATGTTAGATTAGATGTGAATATGGCCCAATTGTTGGTTTTCCTTGGATAAACAGAAGCATTTTCATGCTTAAATAATGATGATGGACTTTGATGTAATATTCAAATCTTGTTAATAACACTCTTTGTTAGTGTGAAAACCCTTTGTATGTGCACTAAAAAATGCTTCACTTAAGTCATCAATGACAAGTGACCCTAAAAATAAGATGTGGCTACTTTTATGCTTCAGATTTGCAATAAAACATGATAAAACCCTCCAAGAAAATATCCTTTGCAAGACCAAAACATATAGCAGCAAAAAGAGAAATGTGATAACCCAATAGAAGACTTTAAATGAATTATAATTTTATTGAAACACCTGATGAATAAGATTTACAACAAGGGTATGTAAACCCCCCTATGTGGGATCTATCCTTTTTATGTGTTTATGCTTCTACAATCTTGTTCTTCTCTCTCAAAATACAGAAAACCTAATAGCAAGATGGAAATCAAGTGGGAGCTCAAATGTTATGAAATGATAATGGTGGCGGTGATAATCATCATGATGGAGAATGAATGGAAAACCCTCTTATTTATAAAAAAACGTATTAGGATAAATTAGGAATTGGAAAGTAATAAAATATTATTGACCAAATCAAAATCTAGTCATTAGGAATACTTTATTATATTTTTTGAAGAGGGAAAAGATATTCAGAATGGTCAAATAGATTTATTTAGAAAATTGTTGAATTAATTAACAGAAAAATGATTTACAAATCAGTTTGTGACGATTAAGAAAATTTTGAATTTGGAATAATTATTAACTATTTGTTTAATAAGAATCCAAAAATAGGAATAAGGAATAATAAATAAATAGTGATTTATTTAATTACTCCAAGGCGATTTGGACAAATGTGTTAAGAAATAATTATCAAAAAGTAATTTAATTATTATTTCTAGAGAAAATTAAATAAATAATGATTTATTTAATTATTCTCATATTTTTATTTTATTTTAAACTGAAATAATTAAATAAAAACGGTTTACTAAATTATTTCCTTAGGTGAAAGTGATTTTACTATGGTGAAATTATTCCTACATGGAGAATTTCAATCCACCTAGTTAGAAATGGTTGGGTTATGATATTTTAGGTGAGTTCACACTTTTATGTAATTCTAAAGGGATCAATATAAAAATTTCTCCAGTTTAACAATGATAAGAGAACTCATTGGCGGCTTCTACTCCTCAAATTAAAAATTTCCAATGTTTCAAACATGTATTTGTTACTCTTCTCTAACCGTGGAATTACTTCTTTGTATTGAGAAATCATCATATGACCAATTTTCCCATCCAAAAACTACGAGGTAATTGATGGACAAACAAATTCATTGGGTCATTTTTGATAGGCCCTTTAATATCTTAGCTTTTCATAAGTATCTAGATTTATGTATTTCTTCCAAAGTTTAAGATATTTCACATTGGAAAATTCCACAAAGAGAAGAAACTATGTATGTAATATTAAAGTTCTTGATACTAAACCAAATCTTCTTTAGGATATAATTAGTTATTCATTCATTGATTGGAAAATAGAAATCCTTCTACAAAAATTGCTTCCAAAACATCCTACTTTGCATCCATTTAATTGAAAAACATGAATCACATATTTATTGGCTTTAGTTTTGTGTCAAAAGTTATGATTCTAAGCATGGAATATTTCACTGTGTGTGTAATTTAATTGTATTTACTCCTACTCGTAACTGAAGATGACAATGCCTTACCACTCCACCAAAATTCATTTTCAATAGTGGGGGTTACATGGGCATATGAAGAGTATAATCTTGAAATATGTGTTTAATTCTATGATATTTGCTCTAAATCATTATTGTACCTTTGTCAAAACCATATATTGAAACCAAATTCACATAATTTAGATTTGTCAATGTGAGAATCCAAAATCGAGAGTTAGTTCAACAACTCAACCAAAATCTTGAGAATGACTTGTTGAACTAGGACTAATGTTTTGAGCTAGTTAATGTAAGTGTTGGTGCCAAAGTGCACCATCCTTAAGAAGCTTCTACTTAGGGTTTCAAAATTCGAAGGAGGCCTCAAGGAGTCTTTATGAATGAACCAAAGACCTCCATGAATGAGCCAAAGTCTGAAGGTTCAATTCCCCAAATGACCTTAGGAGGGTTCTTGTAAGGCCATAAGCCATAGCGCATAAACAAATCCAAGCATTAGGAAAAATTTCCTTGATGGGTATAGAAACAAGCACCTGATAAGGGTAAGTTACGAAACAACATGGCACTGTTTTCCAACAAAGTGCACATTAGCAATGAAATAGGCACACACGGGAGTTTTGTAGACTCAAGATTGTAGATTGGGCATCATAGTAGATGAGCCTATCTGAAATGCTTTGTAAAGTTGAGATCTATGGAGCTTAACATGCCATGGAGGAGGGGGAGGTATGAAGGAGGATGTCTGTAGCCCTCTTGGGCCCTTCGTACCCCAACCCAAATTTCAAATGAAAGTTGTTGGGGCGCATGATAATCACTTTATGCACTTATTCCACATTAGCCCTCCACATGCCATATAGGCCCTCCACATAAGCTAGACAGGTCACATCTCTCACCTAACCACCCCTTGCCACATTTTTCCACCCTGACAACATGTCGAAGGGTCAACCTTATCATGTTGATGTCATCATGATGTAAGCATGACATTGGCTCTAAAATTTAACATGATGTAAGCATTAACATCACCCGTATTAACATCATCGAACTGGGGTTTCTAAAAGAAATTTAATTAGGGATTAACCGAGAGTCCCTAACACTAATTATTAGGGTTTACAGTAATCAATTTCGATGACCAAACCCTAGATCCACACAAACACTATAATTAACGTCATGGGTTTTATCCATAAACCTTATATTTTTCTTGTTTTGACAAACTTAGTGTTTATAAATCTTAAAATTATAAACCCTAGATATTCAACCTAGGTATTTAATCTTGATTATCGAGAACCCTAGGGCTTTGCTAATACATGCAGTCTTTAAATACTATATTATTGCATGAAAAATATACATTATACATAAAAATCAATATTGCAACTTTATCACATGAAGTGCTTTAATAAAGAGTTTAAACGTCAGAACAAGTTGTACCAATGAGAGAAAAAGTCAAGAAAACACTCTTGCATATTGATTACAAGAAAAACATGACTATGCTAAGGAATTCAATACAAGTGGTTCTTTCATTATTCTACTAGCAATAATATTTGCTTGATCCCTTTATGTAAAATATAAAAAGTCAAACTAAACCAAGTATCTTCAAGTTCATCTAATGACCATAAATGCTAGACATCAGAAATCTTAACTATTGACTTTCTTTCTCAATCCTGGCATTTAGTGTATAAACCATGGAGTTTTATTCAAACCTTTATATTAGTTAAGCTTGAAATTTTCTAGTTAGGGTTTTGATTCCAAAGCCTAGACTTACATCACTCAAATCTAGGGTTCCAAACCCTAATAATTCTCAATCTTGCAAAACATTCACAGTCCTAGGGTTCAACCCCTATGTCCTTCAAGCCCTTTCTAAAGTTCCAAACCCTAAACATTCATAACCCTATGAATGGCTCAATACTTCCTTCCAAAACCTTCATACAAATATCAATCTTGTTTGTTTATGAAGAGATATCGTATCATCGAGGACTCATGATCATGGATAAAGAGTGAGGAAACTAGATTAAATTTTATTCAATTATGGAAATATCTTCTAATGGAGATGAACATACCTTTTCTGTCAAATTTCACAAGGATTGATGTCTAAATGAAATGGATCTTGAGGAGTTAGAATTATATACAACCGCCCTTGATGAATCCCAATATTCCTTGCATTTTATATACTACATCCCTTCCCCCAAATAATAACTTTGCCATCAACAAATGCCAATATATATGCTTTATCTTCGAAACAATAAATAGAAAAAAATATATTATTTAACCACGAACATAGAGCATGATTTTAAGATGAATGTTCCCATCGGATTCCAACTTTAAGGAAGTGTATCCAATACCTTTGACCAATTATTTGTTCTTGTATTGAAGTTCAATTTTGTGAGAAGATTTTCCTTTCCCTAGAGTGTTGAGTTGACCACGTTCCCCTATCATATGCCTTGAAGCTCTAGTGCCAATCACCGTTGTATTTTCATCCTCAAGTGAACTTGTAAGAGGAGAATAGAGACTTCCATCATTGACTTCCTTATATAGCTTGGAGATGAACTTGATGATGCATCTTTTAAAGGATTCAAAGAGGCTGCTAAGATTCTTGAGACCTTGCTTCATGTATCTTGCCATTGGAGAGGTAGAGAGATAATAGCTACTACAAGAATTTCTTAAAAAAAGAGTGCCAACATGATATGACCTTTAAGCTTCCTTTCGTCACCTTAGCTTTGATACCATGTTGAGAAACCAAGATGCCTATAGATAATGATGATATATTTTAACTTTATAATATACTATAATTGTTTTCTTGATTCTTATTAATGTTATGTTCTCTTAATCAAGAAATTACAAAAACATAAATATGACAAAGAGACAAAAAATCCAAAAATTGGGCTCCAAGCCAAGGAAAAACCCCACAAGGGAGAAAACCAAACAATCCTCTTCCTATAGAATCATATGAAAGTGAGAGATCCAAGACCCAAGACCAAGATGATGACTCCTAAAAAGACCCTAAGCCATCCCTCCTCCAAGTCACCTCGAACAATGTTAATACTGGTCAAATCTCTAAAATTTTCATTTGAACGAGAGAATTTTTAGACCTGAAATAGATGGTTGAATTTGAGCTCTGTAGAACCTTAGAAAAATCACAAAACCTGCACGCATGTGACCATAGGTAGGGAAAAGAAAGTTTGATCTTCTCTCTCCTTTGACTTGTATCTCTCTCCTTTCACGCTCGTTAATTTTTCTTCTTTCTTTAGAACATAAATTCATCTATTGAGTGAGTGAGTGAATGAGGCTAAATGACCTTGTATTTATAGTTTTTCAGGATATCGAATAACTACCTCTTTAGGCTGACTTGTCCAAGGAGGTTTGACTTGGTCTTTGGGATGACATTTTGACTTTTTGGGTCAAATAAAATAATTTTTATTTTTCTTACAGCAAGTCCAAATGGGACATTGACTCAATTACATTTGTTTGGCTCATAATAAATTCTCTTTTGACTAGATTGACCTTATAAGAATGAAGAACTCACTTTGACTAGAAATAGAATAATAATAATTAATGCAATAAATTAATATCATAAGTACATCAATGATATATTTCAATTACATTATGAAGACTGACACTATTTACATTAATTAATTAGTGTCTAAAAATTGTGGGAAAACCCTAATTCAAAATCTTAAAAAACAATGTATGTTGGATAAAGGAAGAGAAATCCCAAACCATATTTGATATCATGTTAAAAATGATACAGCAGAGGATCTACAATTAATTCTCCAATAAACCCTAATCCAAAAAACAATTTGTAATAAGTAGTGGTGTAAAAGTCTTCAATAGAGCACAACACAAATATAGTGGATTGGTGTAAGTGTCCTTAGGTGAAATAATGATTAAACACACTTGAATTTTATGATTTTTCAAATGAGGAATGTGGTGTATTTATATGATTCCTACTACGGTCTAGGCATCAACCCCAAGGAGGATCCTTGGTTGACCTTACCCTAAATTACAATAAGTTTTAACTATAATAAATTGTAATTATGGTGTAACTACCCTGTACTAGTTAAATATTAGCTCATTAATACACTCAACTACTCAAAAAGTGTGGACTGGCTGGTGGGTGTAAACGAAGATTAGGAAAATATCTCAAAGCTCAAATGTGGCTTGATGTTGGGTGAGATAAAAATATCCTTAAGAGGATTTGTGTATATGTATTATGTATCCACTCACAAGTAGTGGATTATTATAGAATATAATAGTGAAGGATTTAAATGCTAAGGAGAGAGTATTGAAAACAATACTTACATGTTTTGAATATGTTTTCACCTTTCCTCCTAATGTAATGATGTCAATGTTTAGGTCCTTAAACCTCACAATATTCTTTGAATTCTTTCAAATTCAACCATATTCAGATCAAAAAGTTTGGTTTCAAGTTTGTTAATTTAATTAGTATTCATGTTTCAAAACAGATTCGTGAAGGTATCCCAAATTTACTTCACAATTTTATTTTCATTGATATGATGAATATGATATAGCTCGATATTTTGGGTGATTATCTCAAGGGATTCATTCTTTTCGAACATGTGAGGTCATAGCAATGATTGTCAATTGGAGGAAGAGATTTTGAAACCCTCACTTTCAAGAATGGAAATTATTTGGTCTGCCAAACATGATAATTAACTCCATTCATTTAGGAAATAGGTCATTTTGACTCTATCAGGTTGAAAAAAAACAAAAGTAGCCTTCATAAGTCTTTCAAAAATTGCTTTTAATACCCAAGAAAGGAGAGGTACTATTAACTTTTAGTAAACAAATTTGCAGCAAAAGAGGTGACTGCATTGGTTGTAAAACAGGGTACTAGAGCCTAGGAAACCTAACAACATCTAGAAAATTATCCTATAGCAATAGTTTTCACCCCTGCTTTGATACCTTATGAGATTCACAGGTGTTAGCAAGATAATCAAACATATCCAAAACCAGCCAAACTCAACAATGGAGATAAATAATACTAGGGTAGGCAAGATAGTCACAACCCCATAGAGAGATAAAATGTTTTACATGTGTAATAGAGTGATAAATTGAAATAACCCAATAAAATGATAGATCAAAAAGAGAATGAGAGAGCACAATAATTTATGGAGTGCTTAGGTTAACTAAATTATTGAAGAATGAATAAATGATCATTATGTGTGAAAATGCAAATAAGAGGATGGTATTTATACACAACAAAAAGGGCAGGGTGTTTTCCCTAAGGAAGGGTAATATGCCTACATTCGTTTTGCTTGGTTGTCCTTATGTAAATCTAGAAATATAATATAAATATAATACAAAATGATAAACAATGTCAGTTATGTCCAATTGTGAATATTACCCCTTTGGATGTAGATTAGATATGAAAGACTTCAAATTCAAACATATGCAAGTATATCGTATGATTATGAAAATTTTCCATATCATCAAGATTTAGAAATTTCCACATGGAATTGACCATGGAATGAAATTATGATTCATAAACCAAATAGATAAAGTTTATCAAACAATCCAATGTTGAGTAAAATAAAAATCAAATGACAAAATCTAAAAATACTACACATATATAACAACATAGGCCAACTTGGACAATACACCTGTTAGGTTGAACCTTGTTTAGTAGTGAGTTGGCTAATCTAATTATTAGTACGTGTTCCCTAGGCATTTTATTGAATTCTCTTTTCCAAAATTTGATTTGTATCTTTTGATCTCACAATCCCACAGTATGAAATACTAAAAAATTGTAAAATTTTCTTTTTACATGTCGTATGGCATGAGGTTCCACTTGTGATATTCATTTTAATGGATGGGTTTGCATCATTGTACATATGGAAGCGTTATGGATCAACAGGTTGATGCACGCAAGGAGATAGTGGTATATCACTAAGATGGATGGTATGCATTCTCAGATGCATGCATACTGAGCTGAAGGGAACACGTCTCCAATTCTATTATGGATGACATGCACAGGCATTTTGGGACCTAAGGTGTGTATTTCAATGAGGCATAGCTCTATGAAATAAGAAAACTTCATTGTAACATGGAGGAATTCTAGGATATTTTATCTCTATCATTGGAGAGTTAGAATCTAAAGCACTTCTAATTTCCTAAAAATATGGAATGGGTAAGGCTTGGGCACTTGGTCCTCTTGCTCATGTATTTTTCCATTGTTTTTTAATGTTTACATCTCTCTTGTTCGATCTAGTAAAACTAATTTTGTGAGATGGTGTAGGACTTTCTCCCATGGTTTCACTGAGATTATTAGGAATTTCCCCAATGGTCCTTGACCATAGAGATTGGTAAGGTTAGAACTTACCTCTAATTAGGTTTAAATAATTAGAGTAGGGTTGTGTCTAAATAGTTCTTGTAGGGTTAAAAACATTATGTTGTGATATTCGCCTAACATGAATGACTCACCAAAATTCTCTATCTCTTATTTGACTTCATGACCTAATAGTAGGCACCTATTGTTGGAACCTTCCCAAAGAATATTACTATTTTATGTATTTTACTTATTGGAATAGTTCGTTCTTACTTACTCATCTATAGATCATAAGAAGGTGATAGGGATACCCATTCATTGTTAGGAAGAACTAACCCAAAGTAGATGATTTCAAGAGGTGATATTTTTTCTATGAAACATGCACCCAAGGATCATTTTAGGTGTGAAAACATTCCATGAAGATCATTGTGTAGTCTGGGTCTCCAATGCTCAGTATGTCACATAAGAATCAAGACAAGGTGTAACAATTCCCATATGCAAGCTATCTTCAACGTGTATATCCATCATGCCACAACCAAGGGTTATTAACATATCATGCACCTCCAATTACGTAAAGATCCCCCAAGAATGGTTTAGACACCTTTTCCTTGCACCTAGCAAATGATATACTAGTGTTTTAGATCTTTAGCCCATCTTCTCCTTTTATTTTTCTGCATTCTTTCTAAAAGAAAAACACATTTTATGGGGAATCCACACTAAACTACCTTTTAAGTAGGGTTGTATCATTCCTAGATGGCTATAATACAAACCAATATGTATGTGAGGTTGTACTCCTGAACTTGTAGTAGCCTTGTGCTACTAGGTACAATGTATGCAATATACCAGTACCTACTTGATGTGCTCTGGGTTTGGGTTTAAATACCCTTGTTGCATAAGTTTATAGCCATCTTGTTCAATCTATCTACTACATATGCAACACTACATATGTTCAAGTTTCTAAAATTCTTCCTATTGTGGCATGAGTATTCTACCAACATAAATATATGAAAATGTCAAAAAAAATTCCTAAATTTTTCATTCACATGCAGCCACTTGTGCAACCTCTAAAATATCTTTTATCTCAATGTTACAAGATTACTCCAGATTTTGATAATTATTGAAAATACTTAATCATACTTTCAGTTCCACCAACCAAGATTCCTTTCACTTCTTGCATGAACATTTTTAATCTTAAACTTTTAACTAATCTCACATCTAAGAAAATAATTGTTTGTACATCTAAGTCAAAACTTCTTTGCACAGATCCATGCACGCTAGATGCAATTGCAATCTTGCTTAGGCATGGATTTACTAATAACCTTGTGGTTTATGCTCTTAGTGGTTCTCCTTGCATATGATGCACAATGTTTACAACAAATGTTTTTGTGACTCTCAAAACCAAACATATGTTTGATTGCTTAAGATTGATGCTAAGTTAAATGTATGTACTAATTCTACATATTAAAAAATGTGACATTTTAAAATCCGTTGATATTTTATATGTGTCTGTGCATGAGTGTTACAATCATCTTTATTTTATCTTAACAAAAATCGTAAAATCACGATTTTTGTCTAGGCAATTTTATCGGCCAAAAAAATGGCATTTTTTCAAAGGAAAAAAATCCCTTTTTATGATAAACATGAAAAACATATCACGATTTGATGGAAAAAGTCATGATTTATGTGCTTTTTTAAACATTTTGTATTTTTGTATTTTTTTAATTTTGCGGATGGTTTCTGACTTTTACCCATATTTTCCTGATTTTTAAGTTTTCTTTGATTTTCTAGACTGTTTTTTATTGTATCCCGATGTCAACATTTGCAGCATTGATATATTTAAAGATTTGGCACAATTATTTATTTAACTATGTTTATAAAGTTTCTCATTTTTTTATTATCCATGTATTGGATTTTATTTTATTTTTAAATAGTACATTGAAATCGGTTTCTTATTCATTGTCCATATCACCACAATACTCATGATTAGTTATTTCTAAAGTGGTGGGACATGGGTTTATGCTCCAATGTTTCATCAACAGGTGTCAAAGCATTTGGAATTTCTCTCTTAATCACTAGCCCATGATCCTGGTAGGGAAAATCGGTCTCGATCAAATTTTTGGGGAATAGAAACCTATGGCTTGTTCCAAGAATGATATATAACATGAACACATTGAACACTTTAAAGGCTCTTGATAGGTGTGCTATTCTTAACATTGAAGTAAAAAAGGTGTATATTGATAATCTTCTTTCGACTCTTTACTTCCCTACTTAAATTTTATCTATTCTCTCTATATTTTGTAGTGGAAATGGTCCTTCTTGTTTGTGGAAATAAATAAACTAAAGCTAATTTGTTATTTCCTACTAGTCATCTAAACCGATTGAATGTGTAAACATTTTTGAAATAGAAACTTGTATGAAATATTAAAAAATTGTCTAGGATGGTTAATGTTGGTTTATTCTATTTATCATTAGATCTAGTAGGATGTTCATTCTGGAAATGTGGAGGAGAAGAGAAGTGTGATTGTATATTTTTCCTATGTTCATATGTGTATTTAAAGGAATGGAACTTTTATTATTGGTTTTCATTTGCTACATTGGTTCTTGAACCTCCTGTAATGTTAACTAATATGCGAAGAGCATCAAACGTTTTTTCGATAGAAGAGGTAGCTAAGCATCTAACTTTGATGATTACTTATCTTTTTGTCATGAATTAGTGGGTAGGGTGAGTTTGATCTGAAATTATGATGCAGGAGCATCCGGACACCTCAACCAAAGAAAATTAGAAGATGAAGACATGTGGATGACCACATGGATAGCCAAGCCAATCTTGAACAAGATTCGGTTAAGAAACTAATTTTAGTTATAAATCAGTTAAAAACTGAATGTATGTGTAATAAGAATGAGGGATTCATGAGATAATCAAGAATCAAGAAGAGGAGAAGAGAAAAAAAAAACCTTTGCGTATGAATGAGGGCAAAATGTAGTCGATGGAGAAATTTTGGATTAAGGCTGAGATGCCTTAAAACTGTAAACACTGTTTGTAAATAATAACAATGCGTCTTTTTAGTTTATATGGAAATGCGCCTTGTGAATTTGTGTCTTTTCTGTCTTTTCTGTTTCTTTTGAATGCAGAAGTTTAGTAGAAAAAGAAAAGTAATAGGGATAAGTTAATGGACTAACAGTTTATGCGAGACCCAAGTGAGATTACTTGGGAAATGGTGGACAAGAAGCTTAAAGAGATAATTGCTGCTCGTGGACGGAAAGGGAGAGGAAGGCTTGAGCGATTCCAATTACTAACATACCTGACAAGGGTTGCAAAGACCCCGGCGCAGAAGTTAGAGGTTTTGGTCAACGTTGTATCTGCACAGTTTGATGTAAACCCTAGCCTCAGCACACACATGCCGATTCCTGTCTGGAAGAAATGCGTTCATAATATTCTTGTCATGCTGGATATCTTGGCGCAATACCCCAAACATAGTTATGGATGATTCAGTGGAGCACGATGAGAAGGAGACTCAGAAAGGAACGGATTATCAGGGAACAATTCGAGTGTGGGGTAATATTGTTGCATTTCTGGAACGCATTGACAATGAACTCTTGAAAAGTTTGCAATGTATTGATCCCCACACTAAGGAGTATATTGGGAGGCTCCGAGATGAGCCTTTATTTATGGTCCTTGCTCAAAATGTTCAGGATTATATTGAGCGGGTCCAAGATCTGAAGGCAGCCGCAAAGGTGGCCCTAAAACGTGTAGAACTCATATACTATAAGCCCCAAGAGGTATATGAAGCCATGAGGAAATTGGCTGAGACCCAAACCAGGACTGAAGTTGCATCTGATATTGATTTGGCTCCAGCAGAAAATGGAGACATGGATGTGGATCAGGTTCGATGTGCTGGAGCGATATGGATGCGGGAAAGATTAAAGACTAGTTGGAAGCACTCACGAGAAGGTGAGATGCGATTCAGAAAGGCTTCGTGGGCCCATAACCCACAGGTCCCAAGATCGGACGAAAAAATCTTGAAAATGAAGAGACCCTGAGTTGGTTTCCAGCAAGGGGGTCTCCTCGTTTTCATCAAGTGGTATCAGAGCGGGAAAGATTTCCTGCGGAGAGTTTTTGCATGCGAAGAAAGGAGGTACCCAGAAGAAGAGGTACAGTTTGTTTGTTTGTAGTTTTTTTTGTGAAGGTGGAGATTGCAGCAAACCTGGAGCAGAAGTGCTCAATTGGTTCGAGAAGAGAGAACCACGGAGATGCCGAGAAGAGGACTAAGCTTAGGAGAGAAGCTTGGTAGGGCATCTGATAGCAGGGAGGACTTGCTATGGCAGAGGTTTGGTTGCAGCTCACAGAAGGCAGTTCCACTGAAGAATGAAACAGTGGGTAGAATTGCTAATGACAAGAAAACGCATATGACCAAGAGGTCATAATTTTGTACCTCGGGAGCATATGACCAGGAGGTCATAATTTTTGTACCTCGGGAGTCTGATGCAGGAGCATCCGGACACCTCAACCAAAGAAAATTAGAAGATGAAGACATGTGGATGACCACATGGACAGCCAAGCCAATCTTGAACAAGATTCGGTTAAGAAACTAATTTTAGTTATAAATCAGTTAAAAACTGAATGTATGTGTAATACGAATGAGGGATTCATGAGATAATCAAGAATCAAGAAGAGGAGAGGAGAAAAAAAAAAACCCTTTGCGTATGAATGAGGGCAAAATGTTGTCGATGGAGAAATTTTGGATTAAGGCTGAGATGCCTTAAAACTGTAAACACTGTTTGTAAATAATAACAATGCGTCTTTTTAGTTGATATGGAAATGCGCCTTGTGAATTTGTGTCTGTTCTGTGTTTTTTGTTTCTTTTGAATGCAGAAGTTTAGTAGAAAAAGAAAAGTAATAGGGATAAGTTAATGGACTAACAGTTTATGCGAGACCCAAGTGAGATTACTTGGGAAATGGTGGACAAGAAGCTTAAA
>APFE030169638.1:257851-291203 GCA_000404065.3 Pinus taeda
TTATAGCCATCTTGTTCAATCTATCTACTACATATGCAACACTACATATGTTCAAGTTTCTAAAATTCTTCCTATTGTGGCATGAGTATTCTACCAACATAAATATATGAAAATGTCAAAAAAAATTCCTAAATTTTTCATTCACATGCAGCCACTTGTGCAACCTCTAAAATATCTTTTATCTCAATGTTACAAGATTACTCCAGATTTTGATAATTATTGAAAATACTTAATCATACTTTCAGTTCCACCAACCAAGATTCCTTTCACTTCTTGCATGAACATTTTTAATCTTAAACTTTTAACTAATCTCACATCTAAGAAAATAATTGTTTGTACATCTAAGTCAAAACTTCTTTGCACAGATCCATGCACGCTAGATGCAATTGCAATCTTGCTTAGGCATGGATTTACTAATAACCTTGTGGTTTATGCTCTTAGTGGTTCTCCTTGCATATGATGCACAATGTTTACAACAAATGTTTTTGTGACTCTCAAAACCAAACATATGTTTGATTGCTTAAGATTGATGCTAAGTTAAATGTATGTACTAATTCTACATATTAAAAAATGTGACATTTTAAAATCCGTTGATATTTTATATGTGTCTGTGCATGAGTGTTACAATCATCTTTATTTTATCTTAACAAAAATCGTAAAATCACGATTTTTGTCTAGGCAATTTTATCGGCCAAAAAAATGGCATTTTTTCAAAGGAAAAAAATCCCTTTTTATGATAAACATGAAAAACATATCACGATTTGATGGAAAAAGTCATGATTTATGTGCTTTTTTAAACATTTTGTATTTTTGTATTTTTTTAATTTTGCGGATGGTTTCTGACTTTTACCCATATTTTCCTGATTTTTAAGTTTTCTTTGATTTTCTAGACTGTTTTTTATTGTATCCCGATGTCAACATTTGCAGCATTGATATATTTAAAGATTTGGCACAATTATTTATTTAACTATGTTTATAAAGTTTCTCATTTTTTTATTATCCATGTATTGGATTTTATTTTATTTTTAAATAGTACATTGAAATCGGTTTCTTATTCATTGTCCATATCACCACAATACTCATGATTAGTTATTTCTAAAGTGGTGGGACATGGGTTTATGCTCCAATGTTTCATCAACAGGTGTCAAAGCATTTGGAATTTCTCTCTTAATCACTAGCCCATGATCCTGGTAGGGAAAATCGGTCTCGATCAAATTTTTGGGGAATAGAAACCTATGGCTTGTTCCAAGAATGATATATAACATGAACACATTGAACACTTTAAAGGCTCTTGATAGGTGTGCTATTCTTAACATTGAAGTAAAAAAGGTGTATATTGATAATCTTCTTTCGACTCTTTACTTCCCTACTTAAATTTTATCTATTCTCTCTATATTTTGTAGTGGAAATGGTCCTTCTTGTTTGTGGAAATAAATAAACTAAAGCTAATTTGTTATTTCCTACTAGTCATCTAAACCGATTGAATGTGTAAACATTTTTGAAATAGAAACTTGTATGAAATATTAAAAAATTGTCTAGGATGGTTAATGTTGGTTTATTCTATTTATCATTAGATCTAGTAGGATGTTCATTCTGGAAATGTGGAGGAGAAGAGAAGTGTGATTGTATATTTTTCCTATGTTCATATGTGTATTTAAAGGAATGGAACTTTTATTATTGGTTTTCATTTGCTACATTGGTTCTTGAACCTCCTGTAATGTTAACTAATATGCGAAGAGCATCAAACGTTTTTTCGATAGAAGAGGTAGCTAAGCATCTAACTTTGATGATTACTTATCTTTTTGTCATGAATTAGTGGGTAGGGTGAGTTTGATCTGAAATTATGATGCAGGAGCATCCGGACACCTCAACCAAAGAAAATTAGAAGATGAAGACATGTGGATGACCACATGGATAGCCAAGCCAATCTTGAACAAGATTCGGTTAAGAAACTAATTTTAGTTATAAATCAGTTAAAAACTGAATGTATGTGTAATAAGAATGAGGGATTCATGAGATAATCAAGAATCAAGAAGAGGAGAGGAGAAAAAAAAAAAACCTTTGCGTATGAATGAGGGCAAAATGTAGTCGATGGAGAAATTTTGGATTAAGGCTGAGATGCCTTAAAACTGTAAACACTGTTTGTAAATAATAACAATGCGTCTTTTTAGTTTATATGGAAATGCGCCTTGTGAATTTGTGTCTTTTCTGTCTTTTCTGTTTCTTTTGAATGCAGAAGTTTAGTAGAAAAAGAAAAGTAATAGGGATAAGTTAATGGACTAACAGTTTATGCGAGACCCAAGTGAGATTACTTGGGAAATGGTGGACAAGAAGCTTAAAGAGATAATTGCTGCTCGTGGACGGAAAGGGAGAGGAAGGCTTGAGCGATTCCAATTACTAACATACCTGACAAGGGTTGCAAAGACCCCGGCGCAGAAGTTAGAGGTTTTGGTCAACGTTGTATCTGCACAGTTTGATGTAAACCCTAGCCTCAGCACACACATGCCGATTCCTGTCTGGAAGAAATGCGTTCATAATATTCTTGTCATGCTGGATATCTTGGCGCAATACCCCAAACATAGTTATGGATGATTCAGTGGAGCACGATGAGAAGGAGACTCAGAAAGGAACGGATTATCAGGGAACAATTCGAGTGTGGGGTAATATTGTTGCATTTCTGGAACGCATTGACAATGAACTCTTGAAAAGTTTGCAATGTATTGATCCCCACACTAAGGAGTATATTGGGAGGCTCCGAGATGAGCCTTTATTTATGGTCCTTGCTCAAAATGTTCAGGATTATATTGAGCGGGTCCAAGATCTGAAGGCAGCCGCAAAGGTGGCCCTAAAACGTGTAGAACTCATATACTATAAGCCCCAAGAGGTATATGAAGCCATGAGGAAATTGGCTGAGACCCAAACCAGGACTGAAGTTGCATCTGATATTGATTTGGCTGTAGCAGAAAATGGAGACATGGATGTGGATGAGGTTCGATGTGCTGGAGCGATATGGATGCGGGAAAGATTAAAGACTAGTTGGAAGCGCTCACGAGAAGGTGAGATGCGATTCAGAAAGGCTTCATGGGCCCATAACCCACAGGTCCCAAGATTGGACTTGTAAAAATTTTGAAAATGAAGAGACCCTGAATTCGTTTTCCTCAAGGGGGTCTCTTTGTTTTCATCAAGTGGTATCAGAGCGGGAAAGATTTCCTGCGGAGAGGAGAGTTTTTGCATGCGAAGAAAGGAGGTACCAGGAAGAAGAGGTACAATTTGTTTGTTTGTAGTTTTTTTTGTGAAGGTGGAGATTGCAGCAAACCTGGAGCAGAAGTGCTCAATTGGTTCGAGAAGAGAGAACCACGGAGATGCCGAGAAGAGGACTAAGCTCAGGAGAGAAGCTTGGTAGGGCATCTGATAGCAGGGAGGACTTGCTATGGCAGAGGTTTGGTTGCAGCTCACAGAAGGCAGTTCCACTGAAGAATGAAACAGTGGGTAGAATTGCTAATGACAAGAAAACGCATATGACCAGGAGGTCATAAATCTTGTACCTCGGGAGCATATGACCAGGAGGTCATAATTTTTGTACCTCGGGAGTCTGATGCAGGAGCATCTGGACACCTCAACGAAAGAAAATTAGAAGATGAAGACATGTGGATGACCACATGGACAGCCAGGCCAATCTTGAACAAGATTCGGTTAAGAAACTAATTTTAGTTATAAATCAGTTAAAAACTGAATGTATGTGTAATAAGAATGAGGGATTCATGAGATAATCAAGAATCAAGAAGAGGAGAAGAGGAAAAAAACCCTTTGCGTATGAATGAGGGCAAAATGTAGTCGATGGAGAAATTTTGGATTAAGGCTGAGATGCCTTAAAACTGTAAACACTGTTTGTAAATAATAACAATGCGTCTTTTTAGTTGATATGGAAATGCGCCTTGTGAATTTGTGTCTGTTCTGTGGTTTTTGTTTCTTTTGAATGCAGAAGTTTAGTAGAAAAAGAAAAGTAATAGGGATAAGTTAATGGACTAACAGTTTATGCGAGACCCAAGTGAGATTACTTGGGAAATGGTGGACAAGAAGCTTAAAGAGATAATTGCTGCTCGTGGACGGAAAGGGAGAGGAAGGCTTGAGCGAGTAGAATTACTAACATTCCTGACAAGGGTTGCAAAGACCCCGGCGCAGAAGTTAGAGGTTTTGGTCAACGTTGTATCTGCACAGTTTGATGTAAACCCTAGCCTCAGCACACACATGCCGATTCCTGTCTGGAAGAAATGCGTTCATAATATTCTTGTTATGCGGGATATCTTGGCGCAATACCCAAACATAGTTACGGATGATTCAGTGGAGCACGATGAGAAGGAGACTCAGAAAGGAACGGATTATCAGGGAACAATTCGAGTGTGGGGTAATATTGTTGCATTTCTGGAACGCATTGACAATGAACTCTTCAAAAGTTTGCAATGTATTGATCCCCACACTAAGGAGTATATTGGGAGGCTCCGAGATGAGCCTTTATTTATGGTCCTTGCTCAGAATGTTCAGGATTATATTGAGCGGGTCCAAGATCTGAAGGCAGCCACAAAGGTGGCCCTAAAACGTGTAGAACTCATATACTATAAGCCCCAAGAGGTATATGAAGCCATGAGGAAATTGGCTGAGACCCAAACCAGGACTGAAGTTGCATCTGATATTGATTTGGCTGCAGCAGAAAATGGAGACATGGATGTGGATGAGGTTCGATGTGCTGGAGCGATATGGATGCGGGAAAGATTAAAGACTAGTTGGAAGCGCTCACGAGAAGGTGAGATGCGATTCAGAAAGGCTTCGTGGGCCCATAACCCACAGGTCTCAAGATTGGACTTGTAAAAATTTTGAAAATGAAGAGACCCTGAATTCGTTTTCCTCAAGGGGGTCTCTTTGTTTTCATCAAATTAGACATTTACTTTTTTTATTTGAAGGCCACAACCTTATTAGCAGTTTGCAATGAATGACGCCACTCAACATCAACTACAGGTTAGCATAAGCCCCCTTTGATAAAACAGAAATATGTATGCCTATAGTTGGTCATGAAGGTCAATGTGTCATCTTTGAGGTATTATTTTCACTTCATGTCTTGTATAGCTAGGCCTTAAGTCATATCAAAACATATATTGATTAACACAGAAACAAGAGTTGGCCAAATGCAAGTGTCGCCAAAGGTAAACTAGGCAGGTAAAATTTTGATAGTTTTATTGCACGTTGGTGATTTTATTTTCACTTGAGATCTTTCAATAGATGATTTTGACACAATCATAAAAAAAATGTTTCGTATTACTAATTTAGAGTTAATGAAATATTTTCTTGGTATTTAAGTAACTCAATTTGAAGATGGTATTTTTATTTGCCAATATAATTATGTAAAGGATATATTGAAAAAGGCTTATGATGGAAAATTGTAAGACAATTCTAAAACCAATTTCAAATGGTACAAAACACGGTTCAAAGGATCAAGCTTCAAATGTTGATTCTACATTGTATAATAAATTTTTGGAGGTATCATGTATTTCACTACAACAAAGCTTGATACAATGTTTTTTGTAATATTAATTTCTAGATTCGATAAGTCTCTAGAGAGTACAGATTGCCTAGTTGAAAAAAGGATGTTAACATATGTTACTGGAACAAGAAATTATGGTATCCTCTATAGATCATATTTAGATTTTAAACTATATTAATATACAAATAGTTATTTTGCAGGAAATATTGATGATAAGAAGAGAACATTTGGGTATGTGCTCATTTCTAGATTAGGTGCAGTAACATAGGCATCAAAGAATCAATCCATTATGACATTATCATCTACTAAGATTGGTTTTGTTGCAATAATATCAACAACATGTCAAACTATATGGATGAAAATAATTTTTACTCAATTGTTGCATGAATAGGAAACACCAACTCATATTTTCTCTGATAAAAAATATGCTATTGTATTACCAACAAAATATGTTTTTAATAAGAAAAGTATATTGATATATGATATCTCTTTATTCAAGAATTAGTAAACAATAATGAAATTAGTATCATGAGAAGACCAATTTGCAGATATATTTAGAAAACCCTTTGCAAAGGAATTGTTTGAAACTCACAGTAGAAAGATGTATGGCCTAACAATATTTCACTCTAATAAATTATTAAGCATAACAAAATTTTTATCGAAAAACAAAATTTTATTTTTCCTTTTTGATGGGGATAAAATAAAGGGGACAGTGTTAGAGATCCTAATTATTTCATTGTTGGATGGTCATCACCAACTCCACCCATCAAAATATAAAAAAGAAACACCACCTCATTTGGATATTAAGGGGGATCCCTCACCGCAACCCATTAAAACCTAAAGGGGAAATTAAATGACTCAATTTTTTGTATAAATGGATGAATGAGACAAAAAAATATGGATACACAGTGAAAGTAGTATCACGGATGACAACTCCCTAGTTCTGAGAGTGATAGCTAGAGGATATTGTAGTGATGATGATGTGTTAGCATTTATCTTTATCTGCAAGTGGTCTTATGTTTTGGTTCTATAATATTCGTATTTGTGGTAGAGCTTGATGCTAGTAACTATCCTTGGACTTTGCAATTTTGATGTTGTGTAATCTCATGTGTGCTTTTAGATATTTGTTTACATGCTGGAAGATGTAGTTGTTGTTTTGTTATGCCCTTTATCTTTTAGCCCCATCCATCCAATGGTCACATGCAGCTGTTATGAGGATCTACAATCTAGAATCATATATTTTTATAAGAGAGATGCTTCAACAAACAATTTGACTAATTTATCAAGCTTGTGGAAACCCATAGACAATGTTTCGTCGAATTTTTTTGAAGACATTCTTCAAGTTTATGACAATCGACAAATATTCGACACGATTACTTATCAACTGTACTTGATCCTGTAATTTCACAATTTTTCTCTTAAGGTTCCAATTTTAGTTGGCAGGGATGTGATGATTTGAGTATGTCTAGTTTTCTCCTCACTATATTTTTGTCTAAATTTAATTAAAAACAATTTGATTTCATTCATACAATGATGCATTAGAATTTGAAAGGATTTTGGGTTTATGAGATCAAACACTAGACAACGATACATGGGAATTCTATTCGTATGGAGACTTCATTTTTATGTACTAGTAATTCTAATGAATAAAGGTTACTACAGGATACAAGGTAATTCATGGGATAGCGACACAACCCAGAGTTATGCTAATCAAGCTCAAAATGGTAATTTAATAGCTTTTATATCTCGACCTTGCTTCAGTTTTCCCTCTCATGAAATCAAAGCTCCTGATTACGCTGCCTTGTATTTTTGGTTTTTGAAAATCTGATTAATTTATGACAGGAGAACTTGAGAATGCACATACCATGATACCAAGTAAAAGCATGCAACTGTAACCTATTATGGATGAGGGCGGGAAAGTAGCATGCCATTTCATAAGCAATAAGTTAGACATCTATGAAGTAGAAAATTTGTTCCGAAAGATAAACAATTTTCTCTCAAAAATAGGATTTGAGATATTTTTGGAAGACCTGGAATAACTAGCATATGTAAATATCTTTCCATATAAAAAATTTGTTTTTGTTTTTTATTTATTGGAAAAAAAAATTCAGTTGTATGTTTTGTAATTGGTAGATTCACAGTTGCTTTTATTGCTAGCTCTATATCTATATCAATTAGAACAAATCGTAGCAAATCGTATTTAAAGGGAACATGAAGAATATTACTAGTTGGTCGATTAATACAATAGTAACCCCATTAAAAATCAAAGAGTATAAAAAGTCCCATTACAATGCAACCACAATAGAAATTTCAAAATTGAAACACCCATCAAATTTGACAATTTTGCCAACTTATTTTAACATGTAATGTCAATGGGTTAAAAAAATTGGTTGTAATTTAGAGGAAAATCACGTAGTGAAGGGAAATGAGAAATATGGTAGAGGTGAACATACATAGAGAATAAACTCAAACAACGGAACGAAGCCAAAAACATTTCTCATCACTGAGTAGCAACTAACTAGATTACAAAGGAGAGAAGGAAACAACAATATTAAATAACTTGAGAAACATTCCACTAAAACTCAACTATACTAAACTAAGTTCAAATTGACTATGACATCTAGCAGACAAACCAGAGACATTGAGTTTAATACACTCAATACCTCTTCCTACTCTCAACGGCTACAACAATTGGCACTTATAATGTTGAAGTGCTCTGTTTGAAATTCAAATATAATTTTTTTGAATGATTTTGTAAAAAAATCTACAATTTGATCTCGCGATCCATAAAAATCAAGAAATATATCTTATCATTAACAAGCTATCAAATGAAATGAAAGCGTGTGCCAATTTGTTTGCTCTCTTTCTGAAAGACTTTCTTTTTAGATAAAGAATTGTGGAGTTGTTATCACAGAAAATAGGAGCTTGCTCCTTTTGAACATTTGAGAGATCATCCAACAGCCTTCTGAGCAATACTGCTTGGCATAATGCAGAATTTGTAGCTACATACTTCGCCTTTGCAGAAGCTATTAAAACAATGGGTTATATCTTGGAGGCCTATGAGATCAAATTTGCGCTCAAGTGAGAACCATACCCTCAAGTGCTTTTCCAATCATCTAAGTTGCCTACATAGTTGCTATTTGTGTTCACACCTATAGTTCAGGAGGATGCCACATCAACCCTAATTATTCATTGAAAAGTGGCTACCACATGATGTTAATATAAAGGACTCTAAAAGACTCTATATTGTAACTATCGTTAAGAATTGATGTAGTCAAACTTAACCACTAGTAGGCTATCAAGTTGTGTTATAACGGGGCCACTAGGAGGAAGAGGCATTCCATTATTTTGACAGAATTTTGTTCCATAGCAGAGCAAAAATAACCAGGAGAGGTAGGAGGTAGAGCCCACAAGCCACAAGAATTACTTCTTTGTACCTCCAACGATATTTCCAGACAGAGAAAGAGAACAAAGCAAACTCACCTTCCAACTGCGTTTTCTCCCAAAAGGGTTTCCTAGAGAGCATATCTGGTGTGTGTTTTATGTGTGTGTGCTTATTTTGTCGTTCTCTACTTTTCTACATAATTTCCATTCACATGCATTCAATAATTACAACAAAATCTACAGATCTTAAAGTTTAATAAAACTCTAATAGTGTAGAATCTCATATTTTAATATAATATTATGAGATATGTTGTGATGAACTGTCGAGTGGAATATCCATGATAGTTTATAAATCATTCACGGTTTCTCCTGCAAAATCTATTTTTGATGAGGTAAGAGTCAATTCGATTGTACCAAGCTCGGGGAGCTTGTTTCAAGCCATATAAAACTTTCTTCAACTTATGCATCTTATGCTCATGTCCTAAAACTTCAAAACTAGGTGGTTGATCAACATAAACCTCTTCCTACAATATGTCATTTAGGAAAGCATATTTTACATTAATTTGAAAAACTTTTCATTTATGTTGAGGTGTTGTGAACAAAATAGTTATGATTGTGTCTAACCTTGCTACTGGAGCAATGGTTTTTCCATAGTCGACATCAAATTTTTGTGAGAGTCCTTTCGCAACCATCATTGCCTTGTGTTTCTTGATTTCTCCCATTTCATTTAGTTTGATTTTGTAGACCCACTTGACACCAATGATGGTTTTTTCTTTTACAAGATCAATGATTTGCCATGTCTCGGTCTTCTCTATGGATTTAATTTCTTGATTTATTACAACCCAATGTTGCTCTTTTACTACCTCTTCAAAATGGGTTGGTTGACAGGAGAGAAGTGCAAAAGGATTCCACTGGTTAAAGCCATTTTCCTACTCATATATGTCACTAATACTTCCCTTTTCTGATTATCTTTTGAATATGATGAATCCCCGTTGGATTCACTGCTGGAAGACGTATAATATTTTCATAGTGGTGTGACTCTTCCTGTACTTGCAATCTTCGTAGTTGTTGTGGATGAGCAAGTTGATCTGATGGTTTATCAATTTGATGAAAAAGAGATTTATTTTCAAAAAATTTAACATCTCTTCTTGAAAAATAAAATTTGGTGACAAGATTGTAGATTCTATAGGCCTTTCATTAGCCTTTAAAGATGGATTTTTCACTTCTATCATCAAATTTCTTTGCAGTTTCTGTGGAACATGAGCAAATGCTACACAACCAAATATTTGAAAGTGAGAGACATTCACCTTCTTCCCATCCCAAAATTCTTAAGGTACTGCATCCTTGACACTGGTTGTTGGAGATCTGTTGAGAACATATACTACAGTAGCAACAACTTTAGCCCAATAGTCATTGCAAAAATTCTTTTCACAAAGCATGCATCTTGTCGTATTCATGATTGATTGGTTTTTTTTTTTTACACTACTCCATATCTTGTTGTGTTCTGCATTATGATAACTTGTTGAAAATTACTTTGAAATCATTGGAATTATTTTCTCCTTCTCAGTCTGATCTAAGTACTTTCAAATGCTTTCCACTTTGCTTTTTTGCTTCTTCTTTGAACTCTTTGAACCTTGAAAATTAATTGGAGTTATTATTAAGAAAATAAATCAAATTAATTAATTAATTATATTAATTATTAAATTAATTAATTAATTTAATTAATTAATTATTTATTCAAAATTTTCCTCAAATACATTTAATTAGATTAATTAAGTTGAATCATAAGATATTATTAATTTAAATTAATTAATTAAGTCAAATCAATTAGGATTAATTAACAAATTAATGAATTAATTCAAAAAAATTTTAATCAAGCTAATATGAATTTAAACTAAAATAATCAATAGATAAATTGGGAATAATTAATTAATTAAATTTCTTAAAATCAAGTGTCGGCCTTTTATAAAAATTAGAGTTCTTGGTTTATTTATACCCAGGTTCTTGTCTTCTTCTCTCAAGCAATCGCTCATTCATTTTCTATCTTTCAAATTTATCCTGATGATGGACCCCCTTTGGGGTTTGAAACGTCGACTCAATGAACAGAAGACTGTGGACAATCCGGATCATACCACTTCAAAAAATTTCCACAGAAGCCTAAAATCTAAAATAAATCCATATTTTCCTCCTATAGTCATCAATAATCGTTAGAAAAAAAGGACTTCCACCAGTGGATTGTGTTTGCATTGGGCCACAGATATCTTTGTAGACAGGCTCTAGGGGTTATTTTTCTCTAATGGAAGATGTGGGAAAGTTGTCTCTTTTTGCTTTGCTAGAATACAAATTTCATGGTTACAATCTCTTTCATTGACAATAAGGAGACTAGTGACCACAGAATGTTTCCGAGGAAGTCTTATACTCTTAAAGGGACTATGACCATACCTAGAATGCCATAACTCTGACTCATTTACTTTTTTAACATTGTGTGTAAATGACTTTGAGAAATTTGGACATTTAAGAGTGAAAGGAAACATTCTATTCTTGATTCTTCCTACCTTGGCTATTAGTCTTCTATTGAAAGGTTTGTCATAAATATAACATGTGGTCCTTTTGAATATTACAACATAGCCAAGTTCCATCAATTGACCTATAGTAATTAGATTATTCTTCAAATATGGAACATAAAAAACATAAGGTATATGTTTCTACTGATTTTCTTTTTTTAAGAATGTGCATAATACCTTTCCCTTAAGATTTTATACAAGAACGTTCTCGAAGGGTAATTTTATATGTGATGGAAGCATCAATGCAAGAAATCTAATTTTTGTTACATGCCGTATGGTTGTTGAAGCCACTATCTAGCAACCAAAGGTTCTCATTATGATTGTGTTCAAAAAAATGGTAGGTAAGAAACATGGCTTCAAAGGATTCCCCTTCATTGATGGAGATATGGACACTGCCTCTTTGTTGATCTCATTATTTCCTGCATTCATGTTCATAATGCGCAAATTTCTTGCAGTAAAAGCACTAGACATTAGGTTTTCTCCTTGTTATGCTTCTCTGTGTCTGGTTTTGTGATGTTCTGGACTACTTTGTTGCATGATGATGTTATGGGGATCTTCCTCTACCTCTTCCTCGTTTGTTGTTGCATCTATATCCTTGGCCTTGGCCTCTATCTCTACCAAGAGAGACTTGTGCCTTGAATGTTTGTTCCATGGAATCTCTTATCATGTTAAACCGTGTTTTCTGTGACAGAAGTGATCTAGTCAATTGTTCTACTAACAAAGTTGTAAGGTTTCTTGACTTCATAATCATTGTTACAACCATGTCATATTTTTTTGGCAAGCTTCAGAGGATTTTTTCAAAAATCTTTTGTTCTTCAATCATTGCGCCAATAAGTCTGATTTGAATGTCGATGCCCATCACTCTAGTCATGAAATGATTAACATTCTTTGTGTCAACCATCTTCAGGGTTTGAAAATGACCTCGTAGTGTTTACAATTTAACAATCTTCACTATATCATTACGTTTATATGCAACTCTTAGAATATCCCAAGCTTCTTTTGTTGTGGATGTGTCAGTTATCTTGTAAAAGATAAATTCATTGACTAAATTCTAGATCCAACATTTGGCTCGGTGCTCTTCCTTTCTCAGGAGCTTCATTCCTCTTATTATTGGTCATAGCTTCCAATGTTTCTAGAGTCAGCTCTACATAGGAATTCTGAAGTGTATTCCAACAATCTTGGGCTTGCAAAAAAAAATTCATTGTAAAGATCAAAATTCTTAACTTTTGCCAAACATTATTGTTTTTTATGGCAAATCAGTAAAAAAACCATTTTCTTTTAAATATATACATGCCACAATTTTTTAATGGCTCCTCTTCAAAGACTTAAATAAAACCCTTTTGATTTTGTTATTAAAAAATCTGTTAAATAAAATAGCAAACACTTTTTTTTATGAGTAATTATTTTTTCAAAAATAATTTTGAATACAACCTTTTTCTTTTAATAAAACACAATAGTGCTCCTTTTAAAAAAAAATTGGTATAAAAGCTTTTAAATGAAGAGCACCACAGCATAGCCCTTACAAATCAGCCCTTTTCAAATGAAGGTATAACTACGTGAAACCTTGACTCCACGCGGTAGATTTGAATTGGAGGGTGTACGGATTTATTGCCTTTTGTAGTAGGCCTTTTGACTTCATGCTGCGGACCTCAAAATCGCTTCTCTTTCAAAAATCGTGCTGCATGTTCTAGTGATTTGCGAGATGTGCGATTTCCCATTTCATCGCACCTTCTCTCTCTTCGGGGGTGCGATTAACAAGAAAATCGACATTGTACTCTATACTTTTTGGCTGAGTCCGCTAGTCGCCCTCAATTTTTTGAAAAAAAACTTGCAACGTGACTTTTTTTGGTTGGCTTCTCTTTCGCTTGGTTTTCCATTTCGCTTTCTCTAATTCTCTGTGATGACAGATGAATTTCAAATGTTGCTTTGCTTGTCTTATACAACTTAGCACTCTGATAACATGATAAAAATATTGGGGGAATAGCTCTTCTCATAATTGTGAGTAACAACTATATATATTACAAAAGAGAGAAAGAAACAGCAATAATAAATAACTAGGAAAAATCTTAGGTAAAACTCAACCGACTAAACTGAAATCAAAGTGACTATTACACCTAGCAGACAAACTGGGTAGACTGAGATTAATACTCTCAAAATTGCGCGTACTTTTATTCAAGTGTGGGTACTGATTTGAATTTATTATAATAACTACTTTTATCAATACAGCCGCAATAAATAAAGCTCGGATTAAAATCACTTATGCAATTAAAAACATGTCTTTTTTCCTGAAACGAGATATGACATTTAGTGGGGTGTTCTGAATTGAACTGCTTCATTGAGTACATGACAAGGATTATTCATCCTTCGATTGCAAGGTCGACTGCAGAGACCATATGCATTCTATGTCTGTTGTGGAACAAATCATCGTCTACAAAATCTGCGTCACTATTACTGAGGATCGAGTTATCCTCTCTTCACCGGAAACCAAAACCGACGTACTAATGAAGTACAGAAAATAAAAAAAAACACTCCTGCGTGACCGTCCGTCGGTCAGTATTATCTGCGTACAAAAATGATATCTATATATATATATATATCCTTGGAGCCTTCCTAGACCCTCTCGGCCCCAACATTCAATGCAATTCACCGGGATCACTTTATTCGAGAGTCCTTGCTTCCACGATCACATCTCATCTCTACAAACCCCTATTTTCATTTGCTTCTTGCTTTGTATTCTCCTACCGCCATCTCCTTCCTTACATGTTTGAAGAGGAAGGAGGAGAAACCTAAATCGTCTTCTCATTTTCCTTCCCTCAAATCAAAGGTTATTTTCTTCACGGAATATACTGAATTAACTTTTTGAGTTTTATGTAAGTTAGCAGCGAAAAAACAATTGAAGAAAACCATACATTCGTGTATCTCCCTTCGATCGTATGAAACAAAAAGTTATGAGAAAGGGGGAATGTAAAGAGCGAAGTCCAAAAGCTAACTCCAACTCAGTCCAGTTCTTTGATTTTGAAATCTTCCCATGCCAGTTGACGAAATCGACCTAAACCCTAGTTATGTTTGAAACGGTTGTTGGATCAAAGGAAAGTTACTATATGACATGGAGGTCTAAACACTAGTGTTTAAAGTCGTTGCAGGATCAACAAACATTACAATATAACTATCTGGTAAGCACGTAGGCTTAAGGTAGTATATCAATAATCTAAATATAATACATTGTTAAAAAGAAGTTTCGCCTTCTCAGCATATTTCTATTGAAATACAACAATTTTCTAACGGGATTAAAAAATTTAAACGAAGTTTAACGGGTTAAGTATGTTAAAATGGTTTATATTTCATTATCTATGCACAAGGATTTAAATATATTGAAGTAATCGATACTTTGGTTATCTAGATAAAAGGATTGAAATAGCTTTTAATCTATCTTTTGTTGGTGTGATACTGTTAAGCCCTGTGGGGCTTTCTTAATGAGCTATCTACCCATTATCATCAGAATGATGGATTAAAATGATAAGCCATGATAATAGTGATAATAGTTTGACGATGGAAGTTGGAAGAAAAATGAAGAATATTTTAAATGGGTAAGAAATCAGTTTAAGTTTGAGATGATGAAATGCCAAATTTAAACATGATTTGTTAATTTATACAATAAAATTATTAAAAGTAATTAGCAAATATATGCTGAAGATATGTAAATAGTAATGGAAGTAATACCAAATTTCTAACTTTAAAAGCTATAATTGTAGATTGGATAAAGAAAGAATTGATTGCAAATTACTTTGATAAAGAAAGAAAAGAGATGACATTTGAAAAATTTTAAAAATAAATGAAAGAAAAATACATAAACAAAAGATAAGTCAAAATAAAAAAATTCCTTCATTATATTATTTGTAGAAAAAAAAAACCTAGAAATTATGAGAAAACTACAATCTTATTAAAAAAAATTGTATTTTTTCCAGCTCTTTTCAATTCATAATTTTATATGGTCATAATATTCAATAATTATCTTATTTTTAAACTATTTTCTTATAATGTGATAAGAATAAAACATTTTGAAAACTCTTTCGTAATTGTCCCTCTTGACCCAAAAATAAGAATCCTCGATAACCGTCCTTCTATTTCCAAAAAAAATTACGCATATGATACATACCTTCTGTTTTGAATGATACACATATAGAGCGTTATGTGATGGATCTTGTAGCTAATGAGGAAGTTTTGAAATTATAATCTATTCGCGAATCTCAGTAGCAAGGAGAGATATTTGGAATATCTCTCCTTTTGAGGAAAAGAGACGAAGGCTTGAAGTGTATTGGTAGTTTGACAGTATGGTTATGTTGTCAACACCCGTACTAGATTACAACTTTGATACTAGATGTTAAATAACCAAGTTTAATTAATTAGCTGTTTGTAACCAAGTTTAATTAACTAGCACTTTATGTTGAGACATACAACTATGAAAGTAACATTTATCATAAAGCTTTTAAGAAGATCTTAAGAAAATAAAATAAATTGCCATATAGATATTTTACCTTTGAAACTCTTAACCAAGGAAACAAGGCAACCTTTAAGATCTTTTGCTCTTATATTCATGACTAAATATTTAACCAGATTTTAATGAATGCTAACTTTGGTCCACAACTTAGATTAATGTGCTCATAGATCACACTATCTTTATTGATGATAAGTTTTTCGTCGATCTACATCAACATTACATCATCATCTATTTATAAGCATAGACGTTGTAATTTGTAGCTATTGAATTAGTGATAGATGGATAAATCCTATTGGCAAATACAACCCTTGAATGAATTATAGATGGCTAAATATTGCTGGCCAAGACAATCAAAATCTTAGGATTCCTATCCATTTTTGAGATATTTTGACTTTAGTGGAATACTCTTCAACCACTAGCCAAGCACCAACTTTTATGAGATATGCTAACACTAAATTTCTCCAATCAAATATCAACTTGTGTATAGCCTATGCAACTACTTGTTGAATTTGACTATGATTCCTATCCTTAAAACGACAATCAATTCATCTTCAAGTTAACCATCAATTTTTTCTTGAATTGGTTATTCACATGTCAACTTAACTAAATAGGAATAATCCTATTGATTCATCATCTAGTTGGTTCTCTCAAACTCGACCATTGATTCCTATTCGATCCACTAGATTAGATTGGGTTTTCACTATAAATAATTTAAAACCTAGAAATTCTCCCAACTTTTGTCTTCTTTATAAGTTCAAATAATATCGTGCTTCAATGAACCAGGTGTAGAAGAAAATCCACCTATAGATCCATCCCTCGTTTCAAGTTTTGTTTTTCACATAAGTTTAATTTTGATATAAACTTGAATTTAAAATCTCAAAATGAAACACAAAAATGTACTCTACTTTCACATTTTCTAAAAAATAACACATACATGCATAAAATTTAGATATAATAATTTTGGTCAAATTTACGGTGGAAAAACCAAGAAGCAAATATTTGTGAAGAAGAGATAATTTAATTTTTTGTCGTAGAGTTTTACAACATTAATTAGCATCATTTAACTTATCAACCTTGAAATTTGTGCTTGAATCTACCTTCAAATTCCTGCTAAAAGTCACTCAAATTTCTACATAACGAGTCTTGAAATTCATACTAAATCAACTTCAAAGTCGACACAGATAGCCCCCTAAAACTTTTGCTTAGACTACCTTGAAAAACATGCTCAAGTGACCATGAATTTAACCCTAACCAATCTTAGAAATTTCATTGGGGCTTAGTCAATATATTAAGAAGATGCATTGATTTGCATTCCTCCTCCTATCCTTGAGATTTGTGTTGATTTTCTTGCTATTGTGTTGTTTTACATTTCTTTCTCTACTATGATTTTCTTTCTCAGCCTCTCTTTCTCCTTCACTTCTCCAAATCTCTGAAGAAAAATCCCGCCTCTTTTCTGCTCCATTCTTCTTTTATAAACTCATTAATTACTAAAACCATTAGTATGTGATCTCAATGACCAATAGTAAATCTTTCCATCTTTGGATCAACTAGTATGACTTAATATATCGTTAAGATGACTTAAGTCACTTTTAGAAAAAACCATTTTCTAAAATAACTTAAGTCATTCAAACTTTATAAAGTCACTTTAGTAATTAAATAGAGAAAGCCAATTTCTAGGTTTATTAGTAAAATCATTCTTTCACAAGGGGTTCAATTTACCACTTTTCCTAAGTTAGGCACAAAGTACTAGGAAACTCTTCCTTGTTACCATTTCTCAAAACTAGGGTATCGATTCCCATCAACTATTGACAGCAAGGTAACTTCATGACACTCACCAACTTTGTAATCGATTATGACACATCCTTTATCATATATACATTAACTAGAAATACCCTCTTGTTTTCCATAATATCTTTAAAGAAATGGTATTGTATCACAATTGGATTTATCATCTAATGGTAACTCATTTATTTTTTAGGAATATTTCTCTTAAGCCAATATAAATTTTTCTTATTTCTTGTTGAGTAAACTTGCTCTTTGAACAAAACTATGTTGGTTGAAGGGTCACACTGAGAGGGAGGCAAATCAATGTGAGACAAATTGTACTATTTTACAACTTTTCATCATTAAACAACCATAAAGAAATGAATCATAGGCATCATACCATCAAATATAACATTGCATCATCAAGATACCATCATATTAATAACATATCAAGAATCCATCACTTTAAAAATAGAGAGAAGCCTTTTAGGTGGAAACCCAAATGGGTGAAAATCGTCAATCTTCTTTTTATTTATCTTGAACGCATTTACATATATTTGTAGGCTACAACGTGCTAGAGGTAACTACCCCTAAGATATGCAAGCTACAAAATGCGATGGGATACAACCTGATTAAGGTGCCAACCATGAAAATAGTGCAAGCAACACTAACTATAGGCTACAACGTGCTTGAGGCTAGAACCTCCATGATGAGTGAGATCCAAACTTGTCAAGGCTCCAACCTAATTGACACTCAAACCTTGAAAATGAGTATGCTCCAACCTACTTTGGGATCCAGCCTTCTGGAACCTACAACCTCGAAAATGAGTAGGCTCCAACATGCTCTAGGCTCCAAATTGACTCAAGCTCCAAACTCACTGGAGGCCCCGACTTCCTTCTCCAACTTCCTTATGGTCCTACATTTCATATAATTTTTAAACTAGATTCATTGTCATCATATATCATGGAATCATAACCACAATTAGTAATCTGTAATCACAACATCATCCACAATCATAGTGACAATCAAAAGCTAATGGCACTACAATAACCTATTACCATTGTCATTGGAATCACTATAATAACATGCAACTAGTATTACTACAAGCACCATCATAAATGCTTACACTAAATTTGACATAAACAAATGTCACTATTTTTCATGATTCTTCTCATACTCTACTTTTACAAATTAATCAATATAATCCTTCAATCCCTTTTTTAGAACCTATTTTCATAATGTATCCAAAGCGACTACAATCCTGCTCATATCCTCTCAAAACATATAAAAGGGATTCTAGCGATGAAATAAGTGTGAAAAGGAGATCACCCACCTTTTCTTAAATTCATCTCTAATCCTCAACCATCTGGCTTCTTTCAAAACTCAATTTGGAAAAATAATGACCCCAAAAACTTACAAAAACCATAGAAAACTATATAAAAATTAAGGGTTCTACAAAATACCCTTTTCTGGGCACGCTTCTACCAAAGGCCATTTCATCGATGATGGATCTATAAAATAATCTTCGGTATTTATTAAAGATGTGATAGAAGCCTTAATATGATGTGATGGTTCTATAAACAAAATTAATATTTCTGAACCTATGAAACAGAGGGGTCAAACTCATGACCTCAAAGTTCCCAGCTGAGCTTTATAATAAGTGCGCTACACATTGTTGCATGTGGGGTACCATCAGTAGCATTAATTTGTTCACCGCCAAATATCCATATGGACTAGGCATGAGGACCAATCATTCATTGATTCAAATTTAACCAAGATTTGTTGTACTATCAGGTCGCCCAACATGCCTATAGCCAAATTATAGCAGCTTCCACCAAACATAATCACCAATATTCACCAAAACCAAAACCTTTGACTAATTAATTGATCATACCGAGACTCAAGCTATTCATTCGATTGAATTGTGTGTTCATTGTTTAGAATGGATGAATGGCGGTACATATAGGGTTTCCATGTGAGAGAGCCAACCAAACACCAAGTGGTAGTTCCTGAAAACTTGGGACTTTGACCAAATCCAATACGGGCCATATGCATATGCATTAATATGTTCATGTAAATTAGGGATTTTGTGTGATGATGTCTGAGCTTAGCCCCTCATTTTTAAATATGACCTCTTCTTGTCACTGTGCCTTGGTAGAGGGTCCCTAGCCTCTCCCATGATGACATCTACATGACATGATCATGCCACATGGCAACTCGAGAGGGGTGGAATTTGTTACTCATTTTTCTAGTGTTCACCAATCAAAGTTGTCATTTGTTATTACCACATTCAAACCCCTTGTGGTGCCAGGTCATCACACTAACATAAGTTGTTCACATGTCCTACTATGTATTGCATATTTTCCATGTCATTCCCAGTAACTTATTGCCACATGTCTAGATTGCTACACCTTTCTTAAGTGGGAAGGATAGTTCTCTGTCATCCATATCATAATTAACATCAAATAGAATTATGCCAAGTCTTGATGCTTGATTGGGTCATATATCCTCCAATGTGTGCTTGCCATGTGTTGTCATTCTATTGGTTATGTGGAATGTGTTAAACATTATGTAACTTGCAAACCCATCCACCATTTGTGTTTAGTGGTTATTTTTATTTACCCGAAAGATACATATTACTTAAAATTCTTAAATAGTGCAAATATTTTCATGCCTCGGACGGTGGATTTCTCCAACAATGGTGTATCGGCCCTAAAGATGTGCACTAGTTAACAAATTTGGTATTTGGCTTCTTTTTCCTATAGTTTAGGCCTCCAACTATTATTGATCTTCAAATGGCCATAACTTCTCATCGAGGAAGATTTTTTTGTAGTAAGATATATTATACGAAAAGTATCAATGATACCTACACAACCATGTACTTTGTAGGACATTTTGGACATCATAATTGTATCAAAAACTCAATTAACTTCAGGCACCTATACCCTCATGTGATGAGATCCTATATGAGATCCAACTATCATACTGTGTCATGGAGAGTGTTGTTGCTTCCTTACACATAAAAAATTATGTTGTTGTTATCTTGAACCTTACATTTGACATAAGTGGCATCTTTCTTTCATCAAGGACAAAACTATGTTAAACTATATACCCATTTTTCATTGATGGAAACACCATCAAAGATTGATGGTCATTAATGTCAACCAATAAAAAAAATTCCTTATGGAAATGCAATGTATGCAATATCTCCTTGCTCAAATACAAATATGATGTAGCGATGGCTAGGTTCTAACCATCAATCCATGGCATGAACCTGAAAGACACTTCCCTCAATTCCTCCCATGAAATAAATACCCTCTTATTGCTCTCCTTCCTATTTTAAAATCAAGTGGGAGGAGCCACAAGGGCATAATACAAACCCCTTTATAAAACCACCAGATTTAAGCTATCAACAAAATATAACAACACACCCAATTATATAATATATATACCAAGGGGAAAGGATAAGGCTCACTTGAATGATAGCCACTAGATCCAAGCTCCTTCATATATGACTTTCATGCACAAACCCATATTTTAGTAGAACCATCATAGCCAAAAATCCTACCACGTCAATGTGGTGTTACAACCTTTTTCCCTTTTCTATTAGATGTGACCCACTCTATATATTTTGGTGCTTAATACTTCTCCTCCCGCACCATGTGATATGACCGAACCTTCTGACCTAGGTCCAATCAATTTAACTTGGCATGCAGTTATTTTATTTGCACGAGACACATCCCTTCTCTATTAGCCACATCAAAAAATATTCCAATTCCACATCACCATCATTACACATCATCCCAGACTAACGTCATCCTTTCCTACTCCAAGCTGCGCAATAATTTTACCTTTTGGGTTATAGACATCAGCTTATGAATATCTATAGTAACTGTCATCCCCAACTGCTTTCAAAGGTTATTCCTAACCCTTTCTAAAAATATGTGTGCTTCGTCCTTACAAGCGGAGTCATAATTGTCCACAAGCTCTCAATTTTTCTTATCAACCAATGAAATAACTTTGTACCACTCTGGTCTTTTTAACATCAAGTAGCTTCCATGCCAATATGAGTCCTGGTCACCTTAACTACTCCCTTGTGTTCTCTTTTTTTGATCCATCGGAAGACCTTTTGGGACACAACACCTGAGTCCTAACAATCTATAATTATGTCTTCGTTAATTTATAGATTTTCTCTTTGAGTTCCTTCATTCCTTTGACCTTCCGGGACTTCAAATTCCTCCATCAATTGCTTTTTCATCAAACAACAATTTTTTCGACACTATGAAATTCAACATGTCACCTAATGCATTGGAATTCCACATCACTTCGACACTTTTCCGATTGGCTAGATTCCATCTCCACCTAATGCTTAGTCAACCAAGCTATTCCCTTTGCATGTTACTCCTTTTCTCATCCGAGTTACAAACTCCGGGAGATGGAAATATTTTGGGTCAACCTTCAATGTTTTTCTTTATCAAATGATAAACCCTCACATGCTTAATAAACTAAGTCTTGAACATTTCCTATCCTCTTCCCTTCTGCTCATAAGATCTTATCATAATATTTTTCTCCTCCAACTAACTTCTCTAAAACACTTTTATTCATTCCTTCTTATTGTCTATTGTGGATCTCCACTCTTCTACTACACACTCTAATCAGTTTGATCACTTCCAACCTGCTACTTATAATTACACAACATTTGAGTCATTGATCACATAGTTGGATCAAATATTGGTGCCTTCTCAACACCCCTACATAGCGTCACTACTTCACTCTTCCTCCTAAACTCTATTGTAGCACCCCCGCATGGTTATCTTGTTAGACCAAAGCTAGACTACGTTATGGTAGAAAAGTTGCAATTAGGGATAAAAATGGGAGGAAATAATTTATTAGCAAATAAATAAAGTGAGTTTAAATGCTTTGAAAATGAGACACCCATAGATGAATTTCTTTCCAAATGAAATTCCATTGGTGAATGGGAATGGATAATTCTTTCATGATAAGTATTCTAGAATAAAATTATAGAAAAGCTTAATCGATGGGTGAGAAAGATCCATTAAGTTTCTTACCAGGAGAAAGCTAATAAGTTTAGGAAAAACATAAAAGCCCCATGTGAGAGAAAGGTGAGCTCTTATGGGAAAAGCCTAGGAAAGGTGATAAAAATATCCACAAAAGCAGGATGCCACCAAAGGAAACCATATCATGAAAGAATGATTTAAATACCCATTAAAGAGATCAAAAGGAGGTAGTTGATCAAGGGGCAAGAGGTCTTGGCTCTGGGGTGAACTGGAGGAATACAGTTGTATGTTGGGTGGTGGTGTTCAATTTTCCAAGTAACATTCTATCTGCTAATTCAATTTGAATCAACTAAAATGGATGTTTTAAATTTTTTAATTAATTACGTTTTATGTTATTTCCATTTAGCATGCGAATAGAGGTATATGATATCTTTTCTTTTTCATGTAAGATAATTAGATACATTACGATATGATAACCTCTTAATATGAATGCAAACCAAGTTATTACTATGATTTTATATATAACCTATGGCTGTTAATATTATAGATAGCCAATTTATTAGAATATGATCGAACTGTTGGCACTATGTATGTATTTATGGTCACGAAATGAGGGCCAGATAATTACTTCACCGCTAAATATAGTAGTGCCAAGTTTGTTGTTGGGTCTACACTTAAATTTTTAAAAGAATTGAGGGATAATGTTTCAGGTGAATCACGATCATTGGTTACTCTTAAGAATTGGTGATGCTAATTTCTAGGTTTTGATCCTTATTTTAGTAATCCATATTGCTAGTAGTAAATATCAGTCTAGAAACTTTTACCTCAGTCAATTATATGAACCCCCCTTCCCTAGTTTCACTGACATTACCGACATATAATCTTTAAAGGCAACTCCCACGATGAGTTTCTTCTTTACTTCCTTAGTTGTATGGAGATGAAAAAATCTTTCCTTGATCATCAGAAACTTCAATAACATCGACGAAGTTGGAGGCACATGGGTTGACCAATAGGAATGATAATTGCTAAGATGCATGCCTTTAGCTCCTTCACAGCGAGGTGCTGTGAAATTGTAATATAATTGAAATTAGATGCACCCAAACTTTGACCTTTTTGCCCACAAAATATAATTTTAACCTACTACTGTTAGTTAAAAATATCCACCCTAAGTTGGGAGTTGCCAAACCAAAGAATCGATTTCTTGTCTCAGCCTACTACTCTAGAATCGATCAGATGTTGAGATGTCGATTTCGTATTGTGGGTAACATTGGGGAAATATGTATGTCTAATACGAAGGCATGTATTGTTGGGAATAGTGAAATAACTGGTGTTCAGTCAGAGGACTACACCTATCTTCGTTGTCTCTCATATAAAACACAAGAAATTGTTGTAGAAATAACGATTGCCCAGGTGTACGGTACATGTTGCCTAAATGAATTGTGTTTTTCTATTTTATATTATATTTAGAAGGAAGCTTTCACACCGGGTCTAAAATAATTATTGGATCTATTTCAACCTAAATGTGGAGGTGCATGAATATTACTTATGATTTTATGAGTCATGAATGTTTTGATACATTTGCCTTCCTGTTGAAAACACTCGAACAACCATGCCCATGTGATCTCTGGTATGGATAACTATTGGAATACTTGAATTCCTTTGAATAATGTTTCCCTTTAGTTTATAGAAAGGAAAATACATCTTTCCACCTTAACGAAAGGGATGGGTGATTGTTTAAGCTGTCATAAAAGTATAACTTTCATTTGTGTAAAATAGTCACGGGCTTCTTCAACCACTAGGATCCACTAAACTGAATGTGTTTGTTGTAATTCATCCAAAGCCATATTGAGTGTGTCAGGTGTAACCATTTGATATGGCTATTAGGAGATCGATCCTTCGAAGAAGTCCTCGAAATAGGTAACCTAGATAGCAACCTATGAGTGATAATTCGAAGACACTAGTTTTGAGATGCATGGCAGAGTATTAACCTTACAAATCTAGTGGAACCTATAGCCAATACCCCATGAACACACCATTCTTGTTGCCGGATCAAATTTTAGTGGTTGCATTGGAAGAAATAGATAAGGTCTTGATAGTTTAGTCAGAGAGAAATAAAGAAATGAGTTTTATGTTGAGAAGGTAATTGAAGATGTTAATGCTTTAAAGCTAATGAACTCCGTATACACCTTTGAATTCATTGTTGAAGGCGTTAAGGTTTCACATTTTGTATCAAAGATGAGATGTTTATATTCTACCTCTTTTATTGACTGCAGGGATTCAATTACTACACTCAACCATTGAGACTCAAACTTGTGTTTTTTATACAAGTCCTGCAAGTAATTGGTTTATGTATTTTAGTGCAATATAATGTAGTGTGCATAGGCTAAGCCTGCAAATTGAGTGTTTTACATTGGTGCTTGAACAAAGGGCATGGAAAAATTAACGTGCATGAATCTGTGGGATTAACTATACTTACATGTGGAATGTTGGCATTGAGTATGAATGTAGTAAAGTAACATTGAAAGGGTCCACGTAGGATCTGGGTCAAATGCATTGTAAAATATCGGTAGAGGATGAGCTTTGAACCTGATTCAGAGTCAACGTGAAAATTTTGGTGGAGACCATAGTGGGTAGTAAGCAAAGGTAAATGTGTGACAAAGCATTTAAAATATATTTTCAAACCGGATTAATGCCAATGGAATGGCTGATGTTAGTGATCCTTGGAATAAGCACCTGAAATTCTGGGCAAAAAAATAAAAGCCATACTAAGGTGGAACACAGTGATAGAAGATAAAAAGCAGTCATTCCTATTTTATTGTAGGGTGACTTTATTGGTAATAACAAAAAAATTGGAACATGTATTCATTTACCCAGGCTGAGGCAAGAAAAATACCATGTGAATGATTTGTGAGCAAGAAGGAAGGCAACCATGTAATCTCTCTGCAGTCCAAGAGAATATTATAATAAATCTCTTAGTCATGTTTTACTTAGCGTCAATTCGAAGGGACCCTTTAACGTAGAAAACTTCAAGAAGTGCCTTAATCTATGCATACATGACCCCTACGAACATGATTTATGAGCATAATCATGGATTCATTCCTGTACTGGATGATCTGAATAGGTATTTTGTGACAACTTGTCGGTAGTGCAAAATAACTTGGCATTCTCTATGAAGGACATAAGGATGCTTCCAATATACACAATTGTTGCCACATTGTAGAGTGCAGGTAATGAAAGGACAGTAACGAGCAAGAAGATGATAATGAATGGTGTTGAGTGGGAGACAGGTGCGTTAGGCAACGTGATTTGGGGGAGGAGAAAAGTTTTTAGATGTTGACTTGCGAAAGTACCTGAATAAACTGCAGATATAGAGGCTGGAGGAAGGCATGGTGCTTCCATTCCTTTTACGCTAAACTGCACGGTCGCGTAGGAAAACTCCCCGTTCCTTTGAATTTTAGTGTCTATCAGTTCTCTTAAACTATCAACCCACTCTTCATTGATTTTCCACCATATGAACTCATATGCGATATTGTAGTGCTCGCATGAGAGATTGATAAAATCCCCAACCATGCTTCTAATATATTGTGGTAATGAAAATTCAGACAACGATCAAATAGGTGAGAGAGAGAGATTTCTCATTTGTCAAAGTGAATGCCCATGTCAATGAAGAAGTTGTATAATTGTCATTAATAGCTCGAGATGGTTTGAATTCCTAATCAGGTGCATAAAGACAGTAATGTGTATTTTAGGTAGGCAACAAGAATATGGTACTCATGATGGGAGGACCGAGTGTTCTTGGTAATATGAGTTCTTGTAGATGAACCCTGAGTGGCCAAAAATAACTGATGCGTTTAAATTGGATTTTGTAATATTATGATTCGATTCAAGATGGTCTTCTCTTTATTCTTGTAGCATACTGGTAATGGCTTTGGAGCATTATTTTTACTGTGCACTATCATTTGGCTGCCTTCAACATTGGGTGAAGCTATGATAGTATTATGTTGGGTTCAGTAACATTTTAATCTACATGTTGGATTCATAATGAAGAATGTTTCCTAATTGATGAATGAATTACAATATTTTAAATTGGGACTCAGGAAGCCCTGATGCACCATATTAGTGAAGAAGTCATGTTGGTAAAATGACACCGAGATGTAATAAGCCATATAACATGATAAGGAGTATAATTAGAAAAAAAACATAAAGGGTTGAGGCTCATTCCATCTGGTATTAGAGCTTAGGCTCAACCCTTTGTGCTAATGGGCACTATCGTAAGTCTGGAAATGATCAAGCACGAGTAGAACCGTTGGAATAGTTTGCGTCACTTGGTTGACAATAGTGATAGATGGTACCCTTCCAAGGCAACACTTCATGAATGTTTTTGACAATGAGGCCTAGACCGGAATTGAAAAAATAGTAGGAATGTAAAAATATCGCAATATTATATCCCCCTAGACAATCCACTGGTGGTAAAATACACCCAACAAGATCAGGTGCACACTAACCTATAAGAAATCATTTTACAATAGTCTTGATGAGTGATGGTTGCGAGACACGGGGTCTATTTTTGGGTATTTTTGAAGGGAAAGGGAAATATGTAGATGGAAATATGATCACAAATAACATAACAAAGAACAAGGCACCAGATAATTTGGCAAAATCATGCATACAGTCCAAACCCCAATAGAAATCATATGGGGCAACCACAGGTGGACATCAAATGTTGATCCTTATTGCCTCAGCCACGAGGGCCTGATAGGTTAATTCGTCGTACGTGTAAACTAACCATGAATTTGAAATCCATGGTGTGACATTAATGGGATGTTAAAGTTACAACTCTTGAATAATCAAATAGGATTAAAGTATTATGACGGCTATATGCATAAATCAAATGGCATGGTCCAAGCGAATACTAAATAAAACTAAACATAATTATAAATATATTGTGTATGATGAAAATTGAGGTGAGCCATAGAGTAATAGTTAGCATGAAAATTTGACAATGGATAGATTATGCATCACTCGAAAGCTTAAATTTTGTTCCTCGGTCTTATGTTTTAAATGCAATTTTGTTTCAATATGGGTGGAGGATAGTCTGAGAAGACTTTCGCAAGACACACTCTATTTTGTTTTAGGAAAATGAACCAAGTCATGTCCAAAATAGAAATTTTGGTGAAATTAGAGCTTGACTCCCTAATCTATTCATGATTCGTGTAGATTGTCATGTGCTTTCAAGTTATATTAAGGTCCTATATATTGTAGTATTGTGTTTTGGGTAAAATTAGGGATGGATGTGATTGACCTGTATGGAAAAACGTTATAGAGATTGTTACCCTTCATATAATTACACAAAATCCAAGATCTTGTGGGTATCAAGATTGTCACAATTAATTATGTGTCTCTTCCATACCACTAGACATTGGTGTAATAATGTATATAAGATGTGTATCAAAATCAGAATAATAGATTAACTTAAGTCAACTTATAGGAAGGATACCTTGATATTACGAATAAGTAAACATGGACAGTTGATCCTGAGAAGGTACTAAAGAGGGTTGTTGTAAAAATAACAGGTGTCCTTACAAAATGAGTAGAAATATTAAGCCTGTATTATTCAGTATTGACGTAAATAGTTTTTCTTTAGGGAATGAGGAGCTAGCATTAATGTTCCATAAAGCATGTGACTGAAAAGGATTCATCACCAATATATCGTGCTATGTGGTGGATATTCATTATTTATACATAGATATATAAACAAATTTATATATATAGTTGGGATTAGAGATAAACTCCATTAGTTTATGCATTTAAAAAACATAAATGAAGATGACATCCATACCAGGAAACCATTTCTAGCAATCTATGTGAATTGGGTTATAATCATACAATTTTGGATGCCTATTCTGTACAACTATCTCCTACCATGTAGCATGGGAGAAGTTTCTTGTCAGACTGCATTGATATTATTGTCGGGTTGTTAGTAGGGAAACATAACAATTGTTGCATAAACCATTCTGGCATTATTTTATCTAATTTGATCATTGATCTTGTTTCCAATTAATGAGTTATATTCTTTTGTCTTCCAGGCTTTGATTTAAATTTTAGGTTGTGGTGTCAACATGTTGATAACCTATATCTAAACCCTGGTACGCATAGTGCCTTAAAAATTAAGAAATTATAGAGGTTGAGGACATTATAACCTTCATTGGTGATTCATATATAGGAGGTGTGTGTATATTCATATTTATTGGTTGATTTGTTTGGGATATACACTAGATTATTCATGGCTAACAAGGTGTTGGTAGTAGTGTTAAAAAGAGCAAGCATGAAATTATATGGCATAATTGGATTATGTGTGGTGTACTTTGAGTATTAAACAATTATTTTCTTGGTCAAGGACAAGGATAATGTCATCATTAAAAACTTGAAATATAACATTGTGATCCATATTAGATTAATTATCATGGATAATGATTTTCTTTATCATTGGAACAAGGTCATTTTTCCTGGGTCATTGAGATCTTGCCTTCTGACAGATTCAATCTCAAAACTTAATATAATTGGTATTGTACAATTGTATTAAGTGTCATTATATTTATGTTGTCAATATCACTCATGGTGTCAAATCTTCCTACAAACAGAAAATATATGGCCAATATTTTCACAATCAAAGCATTCCAATCACTTGATATGCTTTTGTTTAGTTAGGCTTTCGTTCATAGGTTGAACATGCCACTATTTCTTTAATTTGGATTGGACAAAGTAAACTTACTATGACTGGACTTACATAAATATAGCTATGAATAAATGAATTAAAAGAACCTTGATGTTATGATTAGACTTAACGTTATGTTAATGATGCTAACAAGGTTTGAAAACATCTGGATAATGTGACATATGTAGTGAGAATGTAGGAAGAAAGTGTTCGATAAGAATACAAATACATTGAGAGAACATTCCTTTCTTCCTATTATTTAAATACAATGAAAATGAAAATGGAGAATCATAGTTAAATGATGGGCAACAATAAATCCATAGTTACTCAAATAGTATTAATATTGTATTAAGTTATGATATTAATAGTGGTAAACCAAATTGAGCTTTTTAAGGCATCTGAAGTCTCTCACAAAAATGATTGAAACAAATGTGACAGGTAGCAATTAAAGGAGAATTGATGGAAGAACTCCTTTGTAACCTATATATCAAAAGATTTGATTGATCAAAGGGGATATCAGTGGTCACCCTCCTATTTCACCTAGACCCCTAGAAAATTTCATTTGTTTCCTTGTTCATTTTAGCATTTAATATTTTTAGAATTTATTCGGTTCTTGAACTTCCAGAGCAATTTTGACTCACTAAACTGTGTTTTTTGGGGTCCACGGCAAGCCCATCTCTGTAGGTAGGGGAATGTGGTGAGACTTGTAGTACATGGAGAGACCTTTCCAATAAGGTATCAGATGCACCAAGGAAATATAATATGACCAAGTTACGACCCTAGGAGTTTGGTTGCCGAAGTAACCCCCACGGGACCCACAAACTCTTAGTGCTACATCTCTTGGGGTTAGGGTTTTGGTTTTTTATGCTTTTCTCATGTTTTCCAATAATAAATAGGCCCTTGAGACTCATTGTAACATAATTCAGAGTCATGTATCCCACACATCTCTTCTCAAATATAAGCTACCATCACCTGAGTTATCTTATTTCCATTCTGTTTGTAACCATAGTTCAATATTTTTCTATTATTGAAATGAAGTGTTTTTCTGCTGCATCTATGTTTTTATGATTATATCTATATGTTTTTTCATTCCTATTTAATTTAAAATTAGTGGTATCAGAGTGGTTTTCTCTTTCTCTATTCTTCTTTGCATGTCCCCAACAAGGTCATGGTATAAGGGGCTAGGGTTTGATTTGGTTGAACCATTGCAAGATCAACCTCGTAAAACTGGACAACCTCACATGGTGGAAGAAAATAAAGATGAGGGGGCAGGAAATCCTTTCAAAATGTTGCTTGAGGAAGCCCTCGAGTGACAGAGGGACGCGATGAGCTTTCTCGGATGCTTTGATGGCTACCCACAACTGATGTTTCTTCATCCAGCAGCCACTCTAGAGTCACCACTCCTTTTAAGGTACAATTTAACTTCAATATTCCCCTATTCTAAGGCTCGGTAGATGCAGAGGTGACAAATAAATGGTTAAATCTATTGGATGGATATTTTTTAGTTCATGACTTTTCCAATCAGGAAAAGATCATTTTTGCACTTCTTAAATCCGCCCCACATGTCAAGGACTGGTGAGAAACCTACTATGAACAAAAGGATGAGAGTGGACACTCTCTATTTTCAGCCACACCCACTTGGAATTCTTTCTAAGATGCCATCAAGGAACAATATTACCCTTTCAGCAGCTATGAAGATAAATACATAAAGTGGACCATGCTACGACAGGGAAGGGACCAAGATGTGCCAGAGTTCACAAATAATTTGAATACACTTCACATGAATTTGGTTATCAAGGATACTGAGCAGCATTTGGTGCTCAAGTATCATGGTTGTCTACATAAGTAAATCCAAGACGAGAAGGATTTCCTGGACATTTGATCACTCGGCACGGCGTATCAGTACGCTATCAAGATTGAGCATATGTTTAAATAGAAGAAGCGAGAATCTGGATATGTGAATCCAAAGTAAGGAAAGGGTACCCCCAAATAATAGAACAAAGTACCAAGCCAAGGTAGGGCTACCTAGGACAACCTGCGGAAGCTGCAAGCAAAGAACAACACCACGAAGACAAAGAAGGAAACGGGAAAATGTTGTGAGTTTCATAAGAGCTCCTCTCAAAATACAAGTGAGTGTCGGGCCAAGAAGTCACTCATGGCCAAGATGAAGGACTCTGAATCAGGAATAGGGTCCAACTCTAAATCATAACTTGGTAAGGGAACTGACAAAGGGAAGTATATCATTGATGTGGAGCCTAGTGCCACCGTGGCCACCACCAAGATCGAGAATATTGAGCTTGAATATGTAGAGGAGGGGAAATGCATCTTCCACTCATAGACGTGGGTGAAGGGTTCTCCAATGTAGTTCATTTTCATTAGCAGGAGCCAAAATAACTTGACTTCAGCAAAGGTTGTGAAGCGGCTAGGCCTAAGTAATATAACACATCCACAGTCGTACATAATTGGGTGGCTTCACCAAGGAAGAGATCTTCACGTTAGCCAACAATGTTGCCTTCCCTACAACATCAAGCCCTCCATGGATGAGGTATTATGTGACGTTGCTCCTCTTGAAGTGTGTGATATATTATTAAGACAACCATACTTGTGGAAGTGATATGATGTATATGAGTCTACACCTTAGTCTATGATTATTACTTTGGCTAATAAGTTGTACAGGATACCATAGGTAGCCCCACCTACTACCATATCTTTGATCACCGCAAAGCAATGTAGTAAGATAATTTCCCAGACCAGGAAATTTGCTTTCCTTATGATTCGGCCCTAGGGAAAGAAGAAGGTTGTGGCCACTGCTTCCAATAAGGGCTCCTCTGAACAACAATAACAGATGGACATGGTTGTGGAGGAGTACAAGGATATTTTCACCTCACTCGTGTTGGCATTATGATACATATGTTGTACTTGATGGCAACCCACTCATCTCAGATGATAAATTATAGTGCCGAAAAGTTCACGGAATTTTATGCAGAGAAAAGTTTATCTCATGTGGAGAAAAGTTCACGGAATTTTATGCAAATAAAAGTTTATAAAAGTTTATTTCATGTGGAGAAAAGTTCACGTAATTTTATGCAGAGAAAGGTTTATTTCATGTGGAGAAAAGTGCACACACTTCAAGGCGGTAAAGCGCGCACACGTGGGGTTCCTTATGTTTAACCCTTGGTATTTAGCCAACGGTATTGTGTTATTATGGTTTTGGCTCGTGGTATTGGTCCATGATTTGAGGAAGAGCTTGCCTATATAAAGCAAAGGAGATGATTTGTCTTGGGTATGCTTTTGGGTTGAATATCTTAAGATCTGAAATATTGGGTTATTGTTTCAAAAGCTGGATTTATATGAAAGTGAAGTGGAAAGCGAATCTGTGAAGGGTGATCTCTCGAGTGCTGCAGCTACGGAAGTGTGGAGGCGCCATAGAAGGCGCAGTGCAGAGACGCCACAGAGGTGCCACAGAAGGCGCAGTGCGGAGACGCCACAGAGGCGCCAGAAAGGCGCAGTGCGAAGGCACCACAGAAGGCGCAGTGCGAAGACGCCACAGAGGTGCCAGAGAAGGCGCAGTACGGAGACGCCACAAAGGCACCACAGAAGGCGCAGTGCGAAGGCACCATAGAAGGCGCAGTGTGGAGACGCGACAGAGGCGCCACAGAAGGTGCAGTGCGGAGACACCACAGAAGGCACAGTGCGGAGACGCCACAGAAGGCGCAGTGCAGAGGCGCCACAAAAGGCGTAGTGCGGAGACACCACAGAAGGCGCAGTGCGCAGGCGCCACAGAAGGCGCAGTGCGGAGACGCCACAGAAGGCGCAGTGCGAAGACGCCACAGAAGGCGCAGTGCGGAGACGCCACAGAGGCGCCACAGAAGG